>NDGN011184315.1:0-15798 GCA_002564285.1 Tympanoctomys barrerae | reverse complement strand
CTCCTGCCACCTTGCCCAGCCTCAGTTGCCCTCTCAGTGCACCCCAGGGGCAGGGCCGGCACAGCAGGCCTGGAGATCAAACTCCTGGCCCCTGTATTTGCCTAAGCAGGCTCTTTAATGGTCCTCTATTTAAACTTTTATTTATTTATTTTATTTCATTTTATTTGGCAGAGTCGGGGATTGAACTGAGGCCCCTGTGCCTGTCAGGCAAGCATTTATTTCACTGAGCCATCTTCCCAGCCCCTAAGCAAACCTCCTCACACGCCATCTAGCTTATGCTAACAATACCTTTGTTATTGTTTAGTCTTTCTCTAGCACCCTCCCCTGGTCTATCTAGTATACCTTCTCATCCCAAAGTCTCTCACATTTTGTCAGTTTTTGGAATTTTATGTTATTGAGACATTCCATTCCTAGTAATGAAGTCTGTTTTAATTAAGTATTGCAACATAAAAAACATATTAGGAACTCAAGAGTGGCTTGCTCCAGCAGCTCTGAGCATTGTCTGATTATGTTGCATTGGATGAAGCTAGAGGATCTGTTTCCAGCATGGCTCACTCCCATGGCTGGCAAGTCGCCTTCTCTCTACCTTTATCTCTCTATGAAACAGTTAAGTCCTCCTGCACAATAACAGCTGGTTTGAATTCACTAACTTTGAAATAATATCCATTGTATTTCACAACTTGGAAAACAAATCAGTCCTGGCTGATATGGAAGGGTTTTATCTGGGACACATATGCCAGCAAGGATCATCAGACCACGTTGGAGACTCACTGCCCCACTTCCAAAGTCTGCCTGATTGTGGACTTCACACTTCTACCTTTGCCAGTCACTTGCTTCTTCCATAGCTAGAAGGAATACATGGACACTTTTCAGTTTCTCCTAGCTGAGGCCTATTTATGCCTCTTACCAGCCCTATGGACAGATCCCTAAATGGTGTTGTTTAATATATCTGTGATCTATAAGAAATGTTTGACACTGCTGGGCCTAAGACCTTTGATCTAAGCTGCCACTAGTCCACTCTGCCTATTTGAGCTCACCATCAGCTAGGAAGCCCAGTCATACCAGACTCCTGTACTTCTCATCACATTGGGCTCTTCAGGTCTGAAGCAAACCTTTGAAATCCCTTTCACCAGCTTGATATGAGGACCGTCATACTGCAGCTCATTCCCTCTAGGGCAAGTGGGGTGGAGGACTCCTATGAAAAATGTCCTTCAGAACCTCTTTCTTTTATATCCTCTGATTATTGATCCTATTAAAACCTTCAAGCAAGTAGAATTAAGAGTTCTCTAATTCACTCTCCTCCAAATATTTTTGCAAGCTTCAGAGTTTGGTCTATCTTACCACTCACTTTTGTGTGTGTGTGTGATACTTGGGGTTGAACTCACGGTCTTGTGTATGTTAGACAAACACCTTACCACTGAGCTACTTTCCCAGCCCTTATCACTCACTTTGATATTAAATGGCATCCTAAGGTTTGCTTCAGATCTTTAATTTTAACAATTTATTAAAAAGATTTGTGTCCCACTCTTTGATTATGACTTCCAGGAGCACATTTCTTTGGAACTGCCATATGAAGAGATAAGACACTTCGAGTAATATTAGACTGTGGATTTAAGGTCATGGTGATGTTTTGCACCCTCTACTAAGACTATATTAAGAATATATTATTAACATCTATATAAGCCTTTCAGTTCTTTGACCAGCCTAGTAAAGATAAGAGTTTATAACTGAAAACTTTAGTAAGTTTTCCTTAGAAACATTAACTTCAGACACACACTCATTAGGTGATATGTTAAACATTACAAATAAGTACAATGTTTTAAATTTAAAAAATCAATTTTTTAAAATTTTTATGTATTTGGTAAAAGGTCTCACTACACAGCTTGGACTCATAGTGATCCTCCTGCTTTCAGCCTCCCCAGCCCTGGGATTACAGGCATATGCCACCACGCCCAGTCTCGATGGCCAGCTCAGTGCACCTGTAGGCTGGGCCAGTGAGGCGTGTGGTGCTGGGGATCGAACGCCAGTCCCTGTGCTTGCCTAAGCAGGCAGTTAGTGCACTGAGCTACCTTGCTGGCCCTATATGTTGATTTTTAACTGATTCAACTACAAATAGAAAATTGAAATACAATAAAGAAGTTAAGATGGCTTTTTAATAACAGGTCACAGTAATTCTCCAGAAATAAAAAAATTAAAAAGTTATCAATTTACCTTGACTTTAACTTTTTTTTTAATTTGTGTTGTACTTGATATAATTGTCTGCCTACTATGGAACTCGCTTTCAACTTCAGGTCCAAGAAATGTGGCTGAAACTTCCCTCCATGCTGACTAGGGTTACTTGGATACTGATATGAGAAAGAAGAAATTCCAGGTGGAATTTCAGTGTGAAATTTCAGAAGCTTCTAGAAGCTTCTGAAGGTTCCGGTGATTAAAAAAAGAAAAGGATGAGCTTCAACATTCAGAACTACTTTTTCTTCCCCTGGAACTGGAGATGAACCCTGGGGAGCTCTGCCACTGACAAATAGAGTGAATCTTTTTGATTTGAGTGTTTCTTTAATTTTGAGACTGGATCTCACTAAATTGCCAAGACTGGGCTCAAACTTTTGATCCTCCAACCCTCAGCCTCCCCAGTACCTGTGATTACAGGTGTGAGCTATCCTGCTCAGCTTAGAAATACTCTTCCTGCATCTCCAATGGCTAGACCAAGCATATGTGAAGAGGATTAAGTCAGCCTTCAGGGCATAAAAATGATATATTATATGTCAACTGTGTGCTTAGAAGGAATGGGCCCTTTGAAAACCTACTTATATTTAAATTCAGGTGGAAGAATTGTTTTTCTTAAAATGTTTGAAATAATGTAATATTGATTGTAATTTTTTCTCATAAAATAGTTAAAAATCTTTTCTTTAAAATATTGTCATCAAGGGCTGGGAAGAGAGCTCAGTAGCATAAGTACCTGCCTGGCAAGTGCAAGGCCCTGAGTTCAATCCCCAGTACCGCAAAAAATAAAAAATAAAATAAAATATTGTCATCAAATGAGAAAATTGTAACTACATAGATGATGCCATCGAAAAGCAGGAAGCCCAAAATTTAAATTATTTCAATATCTTTCCTTATCACTAATATTATACTTGTGTGACTTTTCCTAGAGCGTATCTAGGTGACACAGAGTAAACAGCATACACATTAATTGGATTAAAAATATTGTGGTAGGCAATTTCTGTAATTCTATTTGTTGTATAAATTGGAAGAGAGATTCCTTGGATACAAGGGAGAAGCTCCTGGATTTTCACCTAAATTACCAAACCTTTTGTAAGTTAGGCACACAGGGGAAGTTCTGTTACCTTACATTTTAGTGCTGATGAGAGATTTTCAACATCATTAAAAGCAAAAGAAACACATGTAATTAGATGCTTACATTTTAAAAAAATTAAAGGCAAAAAAAATTTTTGAAAGGTTTCTAAGTAAATAAAACATCATTATATTGTTTTTCTCCCGTTCTTTTTTCTTTCAGAATGCTGCCATCTATTGGTTAAATTGTATCCTTTCACACACAAAGAGCCACTTAGGAACCAAATTAGATTTACATGAATTCAACTTTTATCATTGAGTCATCTCAGGATTTATACTTTCCACATTCCAAACCGGCACTGCTTGCACTGCCTATACAGGAAGTTTAAAAAGTTGAATTTAAAGAAGGTATTTTAGAGTTCAAAATGCTATGGAATATGCACTGCACAGAAAATACAAGTGCAAGTATAGATAAGACAAACAGCCTTGAGAAATCCTTGGCAGTGCACTATCTCTGAAGGAAGCTATGGATAAATACAAGTAAGCAAATCTGACATGTATTTACTGTTACTACTTCTACAAACTTAATTTCAAAGGCTGTTATCTTGAAAGTATATTTTTTTAGTATTTTCTAAAATCCCTACTTCATGGGCATCCGTACAACACTGAACTCTGTGGCTTACTTCTCTCTTCCTGTCCTAGAGTTTCCCATGTGTGTAGGTTCCTTTAGCTTTGCTTCTCAATGGAAGTGCAACTGAAAGCACTAACTCTGCTATACATAAGCTAGCTTCCGATAGCCACTAATTCCACTTCCTTTCATTCATTTCTTCAGAAAAAAATGAAGCTCTTTCAATGTGGTAGCTTCCATGGTAAGCAGTGAAAATCAAAACAGAAGCAGAATGGTGTACTCCTACTTGAAAGCATCAGTGGATCCCATTATCCAAACTCTACATATCTCCACTGTCCCATATTACCCATAGTTCACCCTGCCCTCAACATTTTCATTCACCAAAACCAAAAATTAGGAGATTGCAGCACAAGAGTGTAAAGCATCCAAAGGACTCACTAGCCTCTGCTTTCTGTCTCTTGGTTTCTCCCTGATTTTCCTTTTTTTCTTTCTCTCCATCACATTTATAACCTGCTGACACATAAACATCTCAAATAACCATGAAGTCAGCCACAGTCATTAGTACCAAAGGTCTGAAGAAATGGTCATTGAGCAAGAGCTGGGATTAAATGTTGGCTAAAAAGAGATGTGCGGTCTGCCTCCGTGAGGCCTGAGACCCCTGAACAGAAAAGCAAGTTCATTTTCCGAAGCTTTGGGCCAGCATCATGAGGCAGGATCTTAATGAAAAACGTACTGATAGTTCTAAATTTCCACTCTCTCTTTCCTGTGTATTGAACCCATAACACAAGTCATTCCTTCCTAAATCCTCCATACCTACTGCCTTATTTCATAACATTTCTGTTCTAACAAAATTACACATTTTACTACACTTTTTTTCTATATTCAAAATATGCCTGATTTAAAAAATCCGTTGTAGGAATGGAGAACAGAAAGGGGTGTGAAGGCTACACAGAAGGTGTGGTTCCACGAGTCATATGTACCCACACTCTGCCCCCCAGACATACAGAGCTGCTCCCAGAAAGGCTGAGTTCACAGCTAGCCAATCCTGTGAGCTCACTTATTTCATTCTGGCACCCAACTACTTGACTACTGTTAAAAGAAAGCATAAGGGACTGGGGAGATAGCTCAGTAGAATAAGCACTTACCTGGCAAGCTCAAAGGGCTGAATTCAATCCCCAGTTCCACAAAAAAGAAAAAAGAAAAGAAAAAAAAATAATTAAATGATCATACATTGTCAAATAGGGTGAGCTGGATAATGGGACTGTGTTTTCCATGTTCTCTGGGATGCAAAATAGGAGCCACTACATAAACATTAACATCAAAATTCATGTGAGTCTCATATTCAAACCACTATCTTTTACCTAAAAGATACTACTAAGGCTATTTGGGAAAAACTTTTTCCTCTTTTTACTGATTTTCCTCAAAGTAATATTGGGAACAGAAGAGTTGAACCATTTTCAAGCTTAGGCTTTCAAAAATTAGCAAAAAAGAAAAAAATACAAAAGCTCTAAGTCACTCTTAACAAATATCCTAATATCTTTACTTACTGATACTCTGGAGTTGACACTGCCTTTACATTTTTTCTCCTATATTTTTTAGCAACTTTTGTGCTCTGCTAAATATCACTCCAGAAAAAGTTACTTGTGCTTTGCTTTTAGTCTGAATTGCAGCTAAGCTTTGAGGGATCCGCTATCCCTTTAATGCTCATCACATGCTGAAAACAAAAAACCCTGATCATTGAAATTTCTAATTTGGAGAGAAGATTTAAAGAATTCAGGATGGGGCCTGGCTGACCCTTGGCCTCCTGTGTCAGGGAATTAGGCAAAGCTTAGATTTAAAATAACTTACTATGTTAGCTCTGCAAGAAACTATATACCACCATGGATACTCCATTTCTGTTCTATATTGAAACCTACTGAAATTGAAATAAAATCATAAATTAAAAGTAGATACAATTTTTTCATTTGTAACATTTCTACTCATAGTTCTTAAGCAGAAAAATGTCACTTTATGAGTCTTTAAACTTTTCCATCATTAGCACATTTCTTATTTTCTTAAAATATTTTGGAAATTTATTCCAATTAGATTACATCTTCACCAAGCAGTAGAGAACTGGCAATTATGCCGAAGTTAACATAAAACACATTTTACTCTTTTAACTATAGTACAGAATTGTAAGACTAGTCTTAATGTTTATAAAATTGGGTATGCTTTATGGGTGCAAAACTTGTCTTATCTTTTCTGTTTTTGAGTATTTACACTAAACCAGTTTTGAAATATTTTCATTTTAGTTATATAATTAAATCAGGCACTGTTAAAAGAACTCATGACGATTCCATGGGTTGTGAAAGGAAATCACTTAGCAGTACGATCGAGGCACAGTATGCTATTTTTACACCTCAACTTACAACAAGTGTGTTCTCTGAAAGTATACATAAAATTATCCTTGATGTATTGAGTATGTTAGGTAGCGTGTTCATGTGCTGCTTAATTCTCATGGGAAGTCACCCTCTGAGCTGAAACACACTGTGGCATTTTCTGTATCAGGATGCAGAAAGGATAAACACACAGACAATTGTGAAAGGGGCCAGACCAAGGCAATGGGGTTAACTAAGGAGACAAGAGTATCAGCAGCCCAAAGAGGACATCCTTGTCTTGCGTGTCCTAGAACACGATAAGGAATGATTTATAGAGTCAAGTTCTCAGAAAGCCTGAAATACTGAACCTCAGGGAAAATTGAAAGATGAAGGAAGCTTTTATCATCAGGGGAAAACCCACAGCTCGCCTGAATATGTCCATTATCCGGGAACACAAGGGTTTTGAAGAAGATTAATAATTCAGTCACCCCTCCGTGCCCCCACCTTAAAAACTGTCCTTTGGTTTTGCATGCTGCTGTCTTTGCTGCCTTTTGTATCTATGTGTCCTCCTGTTCCCAGGAGCCCACCCATGGTGGGTGCCTGCCAATGGTCTCAGATGACATCCTAGGCATCTGGCCTTCTCAGAAATATCCCAAAGAGCAACTACTATGGTGTGTCAGTGTATGGCTTCCTGGAATATTTGTCTCTCTGTTCCCTTATTAGCTTGTCATATAGCCACTTTCTATTTGAGTAAAATTTGTGTGGTAGACAGGATGTTAAAAGGAGTTACGCTGACCCTTTCTTATAAAATGGAGCATCCTCTACACTTCTGTTTACTTTCCTTTTATGACCAATAGCACATTCCTTTCTATTCAAGAAAATGAGGAAATACTTTAACACTCAGTCAAGATACGACAGTAAGCTCTTGAACTGCGTTTTATAATTGTAGTGATTCAGATGTCAGCAAGTGAACACAAGTATCTCATCTGTGATGAGCACAAACACTTGCAGGAGGGATTTCTGAAAACAAGATGTCCTCACGCATCATCCCAGAGGAATGTACTTTGCCACTCTCTTGGAATGCTGATGCACTGGCCACCATCCTTCAAACAATGCTGCTTGTGTAGAAGGAACCACACATGCCCCTTTAATAGAACAGCAGCTACAAGCAGGTCTTTGGTGGTTCTGAAGAAAACAGCAATAATGTTTATTCATTTATTTGCCAAGCTGAAAATATTGGACACACTAGGCTGTGATAGGAAGTCTCCCTAATATGCATGGAAAGAGCAAACAAAAAGCTCATGCAGAGTCTACAAGTCCACTTCGTGCACAGCACAATGGAGACAGAGAGAAGTTCAAGAGATAATACTCATTCTCTAAGCCTTTAGGTACTTAGGCATCACTGAGATGACCTGTGTAAACATGAAGAAGGCAAATAAGGCAGTCATAGCATTGCCCTGCATGTTCCCAATGTATCAGCATCACCAGAGAAGGGTTGAGCAGGAAGCACACTGTGAAAACTCATATCTCTTATCTTTACGCAGAAGAAGCTTATGTTTGCTGTGGCAACTAAACTGTCCACATCTTCTATTCACTGTCCTTCTGTCATAGCTCATGGTACCTACATTTGTACAGAGCTGCCTTCCTTCATCTCTTAGGGCTGGCCTGTGCTGATTCAGGACACAGAGAGCTGTAACTTAGAGCAAAAAAGGCTACCTGATAGAACATACATGGTAACATCTTTTTCCATGTAGGCAAAAGCTGCTTCCCCTTGCATGTGAAGCTGGACACTGACATCCCAGTTGCACCCCTAGATCCTGAGTGATTTTGCTGCAACAAATGCAGCTGCATGAAGTTCAAAGCCTATGAAACTTCAGTCTGCCACACGTGCTCTTGCCGTGAAGGAAAAGGTATGAAGCAGGAAGACCGAGCAGGAAAGCTGGAACTGGATATAATGGAATGTCTGCTGCTGTGGGAGATGGAGGCCCTGGGTGTAGGGACCCACATCACTGATCCTCGCTGCCCCTCAGTGAGCATCTAAACCTCATCTGCTTGAAAATTCTCCATGATACCTGGCAACAAAACAGCTCAGATTTTGTTTTCTATTTTGAGTCATGTGTGGCTACAATAAATGTAGCTTCTTGGCGCAGGAAGTACTCACAGCCAAGGTCAAGGTTGGTCCTTGGTTGGACTCATGTGCTATACACAACATGATTTCTGGTCCAGAAACCATTTTCAGCTCCAAAGTCATGGACGCTGTTCCAAAGCTTGCGTAGTTATTAATTGTATTAGAAGAAAATGTGCATTTATTTATGTAAAACTCCCCTCTAAATTCAAAGTCTTAGGGTTGGCCAGATAGCTCAGTAAATTAAAGTGCCTGCTTAGGCAGACGGCAGGGGTTGGAGGTTCCATCCTCAGCCTGCAGTGCTGACCCCACCCCCAGGGCACACTGAGATGGTGATTGAGACTGGGTATGGTGGTGTGCACCTGTAATCCCAGTGCTTGGGAAGCTAAGAACAGGAGAATCACTACAAATCTGATCTACATAGTGAGACCCTGTAGATGCCACACACACACACACACACACACACACACACACACAAATACAAAATAAAATAAAATAAATAAATTCAAAATCTTCACATGTTTTTTATACCAATTCTACCATTTCATCCACAATTGCAAATTTAACTCAAATAATCTCTTGAAGTTTTCTCCTGTCCTGCCTTTCTATCACTGGTACTGGCAGATATTCAACCCTGAGAGGGAAAGAAAAAGAGGGAGAGAAAGAGAGAGAGGGAGAGGGAGAGAATGAGGGAGAGGGAGAGGGAGAGAGGGAAAGAGAGAGAGAGAGATCACAGAACATTTCACTTCTTCAGACTACGCTAAATAAAAATTACAGATTACCTGATTTTAGGGTTTTAAAGGATACATTCAGTGTGCTAGACTATGCAAAAAATACTACTACTTTTCAAAAAAAAAGAATAGCAGGTTTTTTCTGTTTTTGCTTTATATTCACTGTACATCAAACTGAGATCTTTGGTACGTGGGGGCTGCCCTTTGCTTGCCTTCTGTGTGTTCCCCTACAGAGCGCTGAGGAGGGCACACCTGCTAACATAGCCACGGAGGGCTGCCCTTCTTGCAGGATCATGAGGGACAGCAAGAGCATATTCCACAGTCCTCTTGCCGCATTTCTTAGCAGACCATGGCTTGGCCTTGCCAGGAACATTCCATGTCCTGAGTCACTAACCTTGTAGTTCACACTTCTCTGCAAGCCTGAGCAAATCTAGCTTTTCAAGGCCCACAGCCCGACAGGATTATAGATGATATGGAGGTAAGAGGAGGGTCAGAGGCCAGGATGAGTAACCAGGACTCAAGGGGAAACTCAAAATCCGAAGAAAGTAAGGGAAAGTAAAAAAGAACCCCAAAACAAAAGAATACTAAGTAGAACTGCATCCAGCATAGAGGGCACAGGAACACAGACTCCTGGGAGATGAGGAGCGAGAAGGGAAAGGAGGCCAGGTTTGCGACTGGGAGGGGGCGTGGATAAGCCCGGGCGAGGGAGAAAGTATTCCCCACATATTCAAGAAAAGAAGGAAGGAAGTGATGCAGGGCAGCAAATAACGCAAGGATTGCAACTGCACAGGGAGGAAAGCGTGCGGAAGAGACCTTACACGAGAGGGTGAATGGGGGGGGAAAGTCCCGGAGTGACTGGAGCCAGATGGCCTGTGACCCCGAAGGGAAGCAGAGACCTTGGTCTCAAAACATCTTCCCATTGTCCAAAGGGGAGCCTCCAACCTTGACTGAGCCTTAGCAGAGCACCCAAAAGAATGAAGAGAAGCCCCATCAGGGAAAGTCTGTGGTCTGAAATTCATACTCCTCGCTGGCTGAGCAAGTCTTCCTTCATTTTCAGCAACTTGTTCCCTCTGTAGAGGAATCTCCTCTAGGAGTCTGTAAAGTGTAGTGTCTCTGTGCCGCACCTGTTGAATTGAAGCACAGAAATTATTCTGGTTGGTCCCCAATTCACCTGATTAGTTTTCCCACCTCACTCTGTACTTGAAATTCTTGGTCTTTAAACCTCCATGCTGGTACACTTTCCTTTCTCTTTGCAAAAGATGAAAGCTCTTTTCCAGACAGGCCTGCTGTGAGTGACTTCATAGAAGTGAATATCCTGAGTCCCCATGTGCCTCTTGCATGGGGAACTCCCTGTATTTATTTATTTTTCAGAATAGGGCTTGGAGGTTGACGTTTCCATTAACAGTTAAGTGATATTTTCTTAAAGTAAAACCTGCCCTTTCAAAGAAACATGCCTTACATTCCAGTCTCCCCACTCCAGGCAGTTATGCGCTACTAAATATGCGGTAGAAATGACACATGTCTGGAAACGCAGGAGCAAAGCCGTCCATGCCTGGCTATTCAGGGGCATACAATGAAGGTGTTGTATGCGGCTAATTGAGGAAGGCAAGTTGCATGATCCTCGAAAAGGAAGTCTGGAAGATCTTGTGCATCAGGCATTTGCCCCTCTTCTGAAGCCAAAGGTGTATTAAATTCAACTTTCCAGGTGACCCGGAAATACCACAGTAAGATGAACAAACGGCAACAATTTCTCCTTCATGGGAGATAACTGAAGTCGCATGCCACCACCGAGGATGGACCAACTCCTCTTGGTATCAGCAAACCACCTGGGCATTTGGCATAATGCGAGCTACAACCGAGTATTGCTTCTGTTCCAAAGAGCAGACAGAATAATTGCGTGCAGTCTTTTTCTCACACTTTATGTCCGTGAAGGAATAGCTACAGGGCGTTCTCTCAATCTATGTGAAAAGCAGTAATGAAAGAGAGGCTGTGAGATGGAAATTAAAAATGGAATTGGATTGCTAAGGATTTTGTTAATAGAATACAGATTGAATTAAATGCAAATTAAGTATCAGGACAGGAAGACATCTGTCCCAGTTAGAGAAAGTGCTGAAAGTCTTTGGACACAGATATACCCTGCAATCACACATGCATTGAGTTTAATCCTTGGGAAACTACAAAGGTCATTTTAAAGTCAAGAGAAAACTTGCTAATTGTCTTTTAATAAACTAAAAAGAATCTCTTATCTAATAACTCATCCTATTGTTTTGGTGGGCTACAGGTAAATTAACAGAAATATGAAACAATTTTTCTTGAAAAGCAAATATTCTTATTAAACCAGTGGGAAAATGTTTAATTTTGATTGATATTTGACAGGTTTGCACAGAAATCTATAGCATGTAACAATTTTAAAAATAAGACTCAGTTTGGAAAAGAAATACATGTAAGTAGATTTATGTGCCAATACCTAGGTAGTATTTGTGCGTTAGTACTTTTGTTTTGTTCTCATTTTTTTGTTGTTGCTGTTGTTGTATTTGGGGACAAGACCTCTCTATGTTGCCTAAGCTGGCCTTCAACTGACTCTGTAGTCTGGCCTCAAACTGGCAGCAATCCACCTGCCTCAGCTTCCCTAGGATTACAGGAACAGGCCTAGCCTGCTTAGGTGCTAGAACCAAGCAGAAGGGATGAAGGAGAGGCATTATCTACAGACCTGGAAACTCAAAAATAAGGTTGGACTGTGCTGGGGAGCCAATTTAGAAGGCAGTCTGAAGAATGATGGCCTGACTTTCTGTGCAGAGGTCAGTGTGTCTTCTGGGAGTGTGGAGCAGGACATGGCCTAGCGGGAGCCCCTTCACCTCACACTCCTTCCTGTCTCACACTCTTCTCCCTGTTTCCTCTAAAGAGGGAGCTCAGCACTGTGTCTGGCAAGATCTGGCAGGGAGGGGAGGGGATGAAAGTGCACAGGTGAGCAACATAAGCATACACGTGCAAGTGCATGAGCACACACACTCTTCTTCTCTGCCAACACGCAAGTCCTAAGTAACAAAAAAACCACTGTAGGAATTTTCTTCAGTTTTCTATCTCCTTTCCTCTGCCCTTGATATCTCTCTCTCCCTCTCTCCTTCTCTTCCTCTCTCCCTCTGTGTCCCTCTCTCCCTCTCTATCTGTCTCCCTCTCTCCCTCTCTCCTTCTCTTCCTCTCTCCATCTCCCTCTCTCCCTCTCTGTCTCCCTCTCTCCCTCTCTCCCTATCTTCCTCCCACCCTCCCTCTCTCTCTGTCCCTCCCTCCTTCTCTATCCCTCCCTCGCTCTTTCTCTCCCTCTCTCCCTCTCTCCTCTCCCTATCTTCCTCCCACCCTCTCTCTCTTTCTGTACCTCCCTCCCATTCTACCTTGCCTTGGATCCAGGCAGCTATGGACTGAAACCTCTACACACTGAGCCAAAATAAACCTCTCCTCCTTACAGTTTTCTGAGAGCCTCCTAGAGGACAGAAAGCGTTAACGAATGTGTACCTTTGTACCTGGTTTCTTTCAGCCAAGTAAAGCAAATGCTGCACAAGCATGCAGCTTTGTTCTTGATAATTCAAGTTATCATTTTAGTGCCAAATATCAAGACATCCAAGTGAAATCCAATTTTGCAATCACCAAATACTGAGAAATGTTTTAGCATGCTTGGCAAGTTAGATTTTGCTGGCCCTGTGAGGCTATTGAAAAATGAAGCTGTTTTGCAGTGCTGAGTTTTTGTTTTGGTTTGCTATTTTTCTTTCTTTTGGGGGGAAGGAGGAGAGCAATACTTTAAGCAATAAACTTAGGTTGAATTTCTTATGAAACAATTTGCCTTAATTTATTCTTCACTGCTCCCATTCCCTTTTAATAAGTTCTGGGTTAATTTCTACTTTAGTCAGCAGCTTTATGACCTTACAGTAATTGATTATGTAAGTTACAATGTCATTGATCCATAGAATATGGATAATTTTATGTAATTCTCATGGTTAAAATGAAGTTAAAAAGAAAGAGTAGAAATAAATGCTTAACATTCACTTATTCAGTGACATATACCAAACCCCTATGATGTGTGTCCTCTGAGCCTACAGTCCAGAGCCAGACAGGAAGTAAGCCTACTGCTTCAAGGAGCAAATATTCAAACTTCAAGGAAATCCAAAGTGAAATACTAAGATTTAGAGTAATCACATGTGCTGTCATTTGTAAATCTAAACAGAGTTACAATTTTGTAATTATTTGTGTGCTTGTCTGGTGAGATGATGGTACTATTAATTGCATCAGTTCTTTGAAAATACAAGTTAACATTTAAAATTTTCACTTTGACTAACTCTGTATGCTAATATCTGCAATCTGAGTATCTACATTGAAGATAACAATGTGCAGTCCAAAAATCAAGGTTGAATATGTCTCATCTTGTTCTAAATGTGTACTGTTTCTAATGTCTTATCAGCTATGATTATATCCTCTTTAAATTTTAAAAAAGTAAAAAGCAATCTGAGCAACAGGTTTCACAATAAAAATACATAATATAACAACCATTGCTAATTTGCTATTCTTGTTTTGAAAATCTGTCCTATATATATTGGTGTATATTACTCTGCTCTGTATTTGCTTTTACTATTTGTTTTTGCTTTCATTTTTTTGTTTTTACTCTTTAAAATAAATTAAATTAAAATTTTAAAAAATACTTAGATCCTCCATAAAATCTAGGCTCCGTGATAGCAGAGATCAACACAGTGTCCCCGTGCCTCACACAGTGCAGACACTGAGGGCGTAATTACTGAATGAAAGCCCGATGACATCGTGATAAGAAAAATAAAGAAGGATAATGAAGAAAATAGGACGATGAGGAGTAAATAAGACAGTCTACAAGGGTCTCTCTAGGGTCTTGGAATACTTAAGTGATGAGGATCCAGCTATGTAGATAAAAAGACCTAGGAGAGGAGAATTTTAGACAGGAAATACTCAGGGCAAAGGCCCTGAGACAGGAAGGACTGTGGAATGCTGAAGGAACTGAAAGGGGCCAGAGTGGCTGACACTGAGTGAGCAACAGTTACGTCACACAAGCTCCAGAGGCAGAGATTATGGTAAACGTGAGTTTTATTCCAAGCAAGATGCAAGTTCCTTTTCCCTGTTCCACATTTCTCCTTGTTAATAGTTTTGCTTTCACAGCAATATTAACTTCCTTTTGAAAATTAGGCAGCAATATTAGGGAAACACAATTAATCATGGATTATGGAAACCAGATGTCTGTGCTAAGAAGAGAAAGGCACATGTGCCTATGTATCCAGGAAAGGCTCCCTCAGATCTCAATTTACCTCTAATTTCAGGACATTCCCTGAAATGATTACATTATTAATTTCTAATCACCTTAGAGAATGCCTGAAAGTCTGTCTGCCACAAGATGAGCTTCCTAATTTCACGTTCTGTGCACTCCACTTCGGAAGATGCAAAGGAAGCTCTTCTACACCAGGCCTTATGCAGCCCTAAAATGTGGGCTGTTTTTCTCCCTTTTGCTAATTATTTTGCAGCAAGTCATGGAAGCATCGGTGCCCCGCTTCGACATGCTGCAGGGGTCATCAAAGACACCTTCTTTGCAGATTTTGTCTCAACTTCCTAGATGCATGTATAGACTGCGTATGTGCTAAGGCTTCATTGCCTTCCAACTGATCCAAATTAAACCCCATCAGAGCAGGAAACCCGAAAGTTCTGCTGAGTACAGAACAGTCTAGTGGTTGACGTCACCTGCGTCCAGCTGCTCTTTGCCTCCAAGTGTGGAATTATTTCTTTACCTTCAGTATGTTCTCCGTTGTTTTCTTCCTTCCAGTCTTGACAAGAAGAAATCTAGCCTAGCTTGCTCTAGTATCAGATTATTGCCGGGCCCTGTGCACAGCACCAAACGTTATGCTTTTGGAAAACTGATGCACGTGGTTGATGAGGAGCACTCAGGCTCCAGCACTCAGGCTGCAGGTTGAGCCCTGCAGGCTTTGCTTAAAGAGACAGCTTGATTTTTCTCCTACCTATCTACTGGGGTGGGGATATCATCTGATTTTGGGGAAGGAAATTTCCCCAAAAGTCGCTAAATACCTTATCTGCGACTATAAAATATTCAAAATAATAATATACAAAGAGACGGCGTAAGTATATGAATTTCTTTAAAAGAATACTTGAAATGTAAACATGACATTGAAAATGTGATAATGTTAAAATGAAAAAAGAAAAAGAATATTATTTTATATATACAATATGAGCCCAAACACATAAAAATATTAATGTGTTTAATATTAATAAAAAGAAAAGAAAATGAACGGTTGACAATCTTTGTGTCTAAGTAAAGAGACTGTGGGTTTGTTATTGCCTCTGCCATGGTTTTCTGTTTATAGTTTGGAGATGTGCATTGCTTGTACAATCAGAAGATTATGCTATTTGTAAAATAAATCAGGCTGTTCAAGCAAAAGGCACAGAGTAAATTTTGCCCTCTTGATTCTCAGTGATTCTCAACCTCAGGCACATTAGAATTAACAGACAACCTTTAACCATCCCAGTGCCAAAGCTAGATCCCAACCAATTAAAGCAGAAATAAAAGCCCAGGCATCTGTCTTTTTCAATTCTGCGGGGGATTTCAGTGTGCTACCAAGGATAAGAACCGCACAGGCTAACTGGGTC
>NDGN011184298.1:0-14546 GCA_002564285.1 Tympanoctomys barrerae | reverse complement strand
TCTAATTTCCCGTCTCTTTGTGCATACTAAAAAAGGATTTCAGGCTTCTTCTCTGAAGTGTTTCATCCAAAAAGTATGTGGAGGGTGAAAGGCTTAGTGTTCCATGGAAGAACAGAAAGCAGACTGCACCACTCCCAACCTGAAATTCACTTTAATGCCTACTGAACTGCTCTGAATCTCCCTGTTGGCACTAAAAGGGTGTTTCCAACCCTCAGTTCTCAATTACACACTGGTTTCTATGTCCTTCTTTCTTACTGCAAATTAATGCTTTTTCCTTTGAAGTTCTCTGCAAAGTATTTGTCCAAGTACGTCCTACTTAAATATTGTCATGGTTTTCTCTTTGCTTCAGGTTAAAGTACAAACTCCTTGCAAGGCATTCAAGGTCCTGTGAAGTCTGATACCAATTTTTTTTCCTGCACCCTGATCTCCATGCCTCATGCATACTATGCTTTGAAAATCCTTTATATCCATGTTTCTGAGCCCCTCAGAGATCCTTGGGAGCCTAGAGATATCTGAGGAACATGTCAGATTCATGATCTTGAGAAGCATAGCTCCACCAAGCAACTCATCGGACAGGCTTTGGAACTAGTCTGGCAAGAGTTCAAGACCCACCTGTACTTCCCACAATGTACATGATCTGGCCTCAGAGGTCTAACTTATTCTTTCCACAAGATGTCTCAGAAGTCCAGGCTTCATCTGTCCTTCATCTGTGCCATCTGGTGGCTTCAAGGCTCCCCTGAAATGACATAGCTTTAGGTGGAACTAGGAAAATGGAGTTAAAGAATGTGAAGCACCCACAGAAGGCTAAATGTGGGTTCAGTGGCCCTGTCTCTGCCCTAATGGCATAAAACAATAGGCATGCATAATTGCCAGGAGCTGATATGAATCATTAGTAAAATAATATTAAGACTGCAAAATTTATTTAATTTGCATTAAACCAGACTTGCACACAGCTTCCTTTTGCTCATGCTCAAAGATAAATCTGCCACTTGTCACTTTCCAAGTTATGGTTGTGTACATGTTAATAGATTCACAGTCTTTCTAAGCTTCTGCTTCTCCACTTGCAATAGGCAGTAAATGTACCCTCCTAACTGGATTTTTGCGAGGTTTATGAAGGAGAGTGAAGGAGGAAATGTTCAGGAGGCTGAAGAGCAGATCATTCAAATACCTAGAACTTATTCTCTCAGTTCAGCATGGCTCAGTGTCCATAATCTCTCAGCAGCAAGCCTTTTTCAGATAAATACCCTGTGAAACCTCCTTCCCTCCATGTACCCATTTTTTTTTTTAAAATCTGCCTTTCCTTGACAGAAGACAGGAGCAGGTGGTACTCTGTGTAAACCGTGAAAGAGATTATGAAAATATCTGCAAATCTTGTGCTGTCTCCAAATATTCCAATATAAATATTTGCTAGAGCCTGGTCCAACTTCCCAGTCCAAGAAAAGGACAGAAGGTGAGCTTCAAGCTATGTGGGAACACATTTCTCAAAAAACTCCCTTCACCGCAGACTTGGTGAGTGATGGTCAATCTAGAAGATCTCAGTGTAAAACAGATCTTTCTTTGATGTAGCACAAGAAGGCTATGATTTGGTCAGGCACGTTGTTCCCGACTAGTCATTACAGACATGGCATGCCTTCAGGCTTTGCATATACTGCTCTCTTCGTCAGGACTCTCCCTCCCCACCCTGTCTTCAGTGACTCCTTATTCACCCTAGAAGGAAGACTGGACCGAAAGGTCTTCTCTGGAATGCCTTTCCTTACTGCCTCTCCCCCACAATTTTCTATTTTATCTCTCTCCTCCTACCACCTCCACCATCATCACTGTCATCATCACCATCATCATGAACATTTTCATCATCAGCACTTTAACTATCACGCCATCACTGTCAACCCTGTTAGCAGCATCTCCTCCACCTCCAACACTGCCTCACTATCACATACATTTACTGTGAGCATGATGCTCTCTGGGCATTGCTCAGAACTTTACCCTCAATGCTTAATGTCCTTGAGGAAAATGAGGCCAGCAACCTGAGATGAGAACCCAGACCACATGCTTGTATGTTGCAGAGGTGCCCCAGCCACCCCAGGAAAGGATCTGAAGAGTGTGCTACTACTTCCCTCTCATCCCATATATTCTCCCACCCAATCCTAATATCCCCAGGAGCTGAGAGCCAGGGCTGTGCCTCACTCCAATCTGTGTTTATGGACTCTGCAAAGGCTCCTCCACAAAGATGGTACATAGCAAATTTCTCCCAATAACTGAAAGAATAAATGAAAGAAGCTCCAAATGAAACGTTCAGCATATTGAAGCAAATCCTTTAATGTTTACTGATAGAATAATAAAAATGAGTAGAATCTTCCAAATCTGAACCTGGTACCATCTAATCCTTAGCTCATCTTGGTCTTCACTGTACAAGGCTCATGCCAACATATTTCCTGGTCATCTCACCCTACACAATCTGATGGATTTTAGAGAAAAAAAATAGTCCAGGGGTTCATCATTTAGGGTGACCAAGGTTCTGTCTTCCTGCTAGCCAAGGTTCTGCTGATAAGCCTGGGTCCTTGTACATCCAAGATGATCTCAGAAAATCTCCTCCACTCTCCATTAGTTCCAGAATGTTGACTCTGCTTTCCAATGCCAGTTCCTTCTGAGGCTTACTTCACAACCCTGTTATATAAATAGCTGCCAATTCCTGGGTGTGTTAGTATACACTTATAATCACAGTCGTTAGGAGGCTGAGGCAGGAATATTACTTTGAGTTTGAGGCCAGACAGAGCTCCATAGTGAGTTCAAGCCCAGCCTGAACTGCATAGCAAGAACCTATCTTTTAAAAAATGGAGGATGAATAGATGCTGATGATAGAGTGCCTTAGTTACTTTTCTCTTTACTGGGTCAACATATGTGACACCCAAAGTTAAATGAGAAAAATTTATTTTAGCTCATGGTTTATGGGGATTTCAATTTATAGTCAGCAAGTTCCAAGGCAGGGAAGCATGGCAAAGGGCTATGGTGGAGGAGAAACAAGCCATGGCAAGACAGGCAGGAAGCAGAAGCCTGCCTTCCTTTTGCCTTTTATGTTCCATCTAGGCAACAAGGCTATTGGCTGATGCCATCCATCCCTAGAATGGGGCCTCCCAATACCCACACTGAATCAATCAGTGGAGTAATCCAATGACCATACTCTTAATCAAGCATTACACACTCATGATCCAGTCACGTCTTGAAGTCCCCACCTATGAGTACACGAGGTCTTAAGGGAACATCTCAATATAACCCACAACCTTGAGAATCTACCAAATGCCTGCTCTGCTCTGGCAGCTTTTGCTTTCCACACATTGTGCCAATTCATCATTAAGCCCTCTGCAGGTAGTATACTCTTCACCATTTGATAGTTTAGAAAATAAAGGCTCAGAGAAATGACATAATTATATACATTTGGGAATGGGAAGAGTTGACTCTGACAAGGCCTTTTCTATTCCCAAATTCAAGGTATTTCTGATATCCCAGAATTCTTCTTTCCTATGTCCAGGTTTTCCAGGAGTCTTCTCCTGGGGTTTCCCAGTGCTCCATAAACGGCTGTTTGTGGAGGCAGGTAGCTATCTGGCACACACTGGCTGCTGCTAATCATTTTCACTGGGGCATGGCCACGGGACTGTAAGCTAATTAAAGTGGAATCCTGTAATTCATCTCAGCATGCTGTGTTCTGAGGCCTACACTCCACCCCCCACCCCATCCATTTCTACTATGCCCAGAGCCAGGCATGGCAGCTGCCTTAGGTCCCTGATTGTGCCATCTCTAGCCAGCCAG
The DNA here is from genome assembly GCA_002564285.1 of Tympanoctomys barrerae. NCBI lineage: Eukaryota > Metazoa > Chordata > Mammalia > Rodentia > Octodontidae > Tympanoctomys > Tympanoctomys barrerae. The sequence goes on along the minus strand of NDGN011184298.1, from coordinate 10,742 downwards.
TGTAACGTCATACTGTGCAGCAAAAGCAGCCCTTTTGGAAATCTTCCTTAACCCCTTGCAGTCAAAGGAATCCCTGGGCAAGCACATGCCTTACCCTAGAAATCAGCAAGCAGGATTTTTGCAATTTATATCTTTTTGTTTCTCTGAAGTAAATGAGAACTGACAGGTTCACTGGGCAGAAAATGCTAGAAGGCATTCTAGAGCTCAGAATCTCAAACACAGGTCTTCTGTGAGGAGACTGAGGAGCTAGGCAATGCCAGCAGGAAATTCTTGCCCATAGCAGGCTGCACAGGCTTCCATGGTTATTTATAAATACTGAAGTATTTCTTTTCAGAGCAGAAAGTGAGTGTGAATCAGAATAGAGCAACATTTCGAGATGTCAGATAGACCTCCTAATCACCCTCACTCACCTCTGCTTTGCCACTTCCTGGCTCAGGGCCCTTCAGTAAATATTCAGTAATGCTGTGAGTACCAACCAGGAGTATATACAGCACATGATACCAAAGATAAAATGTAAGGAACAAAGATGAAAATAGGCTGTTTCTCTGATTACTGTTGCTGTTTTCTGCCACCATGAACACTTGCCCCTCTGCTGTGCCACCCTTCACTGGAGCCAGATGATTTTGGACTGAAACCTCTAGACCTCTTTTAACATATCTCATACTCTTACCTTTTCTGGTTGGGTCCTTCTCTGGTTTTGGTATCAGGGTAATACATGTCTCCAGGAAAGTGTGGGGTGACTGCTTCTCTTTTAATTTCATTGAAGAGTTTGATAAGATTTGGCATTAGATCGTCTCTAAATTTCTTGTAGAATTCAGCTATGAATCCATCAGAATATAAGCTTAGTCTAGTAGTAAAGGATGCTGATAATAACCAAGTTAGAAAATAAAAACATATAATTACTGATTGAAATGCAATGATGCCAACATGGAGAAAAATAAGTAAAGGTGTGAGTTAAGTTAATAGAAACATACACCAAAAAATGTTTATTTTTCCCATTACATAATGAAATACATAAGGCTAGATATTTTATAAATAAAAGAGAAATATCAAATTTTCAGTTTGGGCAGTTTAAGGACATTACTTTGGCTCTGTGGAGCACCTCATGTTAGATGCCATTACAATGATAGAATGAATGTAGTAGTTGGGAGAGGACGTATCTTGAAGCAGGAAGCTATCACAAAATGAAAAGCTCTTTTATAGCAAGTCAGTCTTGCAAGAACTAACTCAGTATCCCACAAGATCCATCTTAATGTGTCTTAATCCAAAGGGCAGTGCTACCAGTGACCTGCAACTGGCCTCTACCTGCCAGAGATCCCACCACCTCCACATGACCACACTGATGACTGACCTTCCAATCTGTGAATCTTTGAGGGACATGAATATTGTGTCTCAACCACAGCAGAAGAGTGATCCATGGGGAAGGTAGTGAGAAATTCCTTCCCTGAGGAGGTCTGAAATAAGACCTAAGGAATGCGGGATTAGCTACTTGAAGAGCAGGCAGGAGAACATTCCACAGACAAAGTTCTGGATGCAGGAAGAGTTTGTTATGATGAAGAAGTAAAAGAAGTTTGGCCAGCCAGACAGCTCAGTGGGCTAAAGTGCCTGCTTAGGCATAGTGCAGTGGCTGTGGTTTGATCCCCTGTGTGCCACACCAGTGCCACTCGCGAGGCACACTGAGATGGTGATTGAGACTGGGCATGTTGGTACTCATCTGTAATCCCAGCGCTTGGGAGGCTGAAAACAGGAGAATCATTATAAGTCTGATTTATGTAGTGAGACCTTGTAGAACCTGTACTAAAATAAAAAAAAAGTGAAAGACAGTGATGAGAGGAAATTGCCAGGGAGGGGGTTGGGTAGACAGCATAGGATAATGGTGACATGACAGGTAGGACTAGATAGGCTATGGGTCAAGTAGGACATGAGAGACTTCAGACTTCTGTCTTTAAAACCTTGAAGGCAGTCCTTTCTAAACAAAGAAATGCTATCTGCTTTACATTTTTAAAAATCACTCTGGCTGTAGATTGGAGAAGTTGATAGAGACATCTGGAAAACCACTTAGGAAGCCACTGTGGTCACTCGGTAGAAGATTAATGGCTCTTTGGATGGACAGAAGGTGACAGCAAGCATGAAGTGACATGAATGTATTCAAGAGAAATTTAGGATGCAGAAGAAATGCCTTTTAGGCCAGGGATGTAGCTCTGTGCACAAGCACTTGCCTGGAATGCCCAAGTTCAATTCCCAGTATCAAAAAAAATAATAATTCATTCATTAATAAAAAGAAAGTAAAAAATGAGTTTCAGTGATGGATAAGTTCTAGGGACTAAAATGAAGAAAATTTCTAAAATGACACATCTGAGAAAATGTGGTGCTATTTTTCAAAAGAGAAAACAATAGGAGAAAAAAACATGTTGGAATGGATATGAAGTCCAGTTTTAGACAGATGTTTGGGAGGCACTGTGGTAGGGATGGAGAGTGTGCAGTAGGAAATAGTCCACTATCCAGGGAAGAGCCTCTGAAGGCAGATCTAATTTGGGGGATTATCAGCTTAATACGCTATTTTAAACCTCAGAACAGAATGAGGTCACCCAAGGAAATTACATAGAAAGAGAGAAATCTCAGGACCAAGTGCCCACCAAGAAGAGACTTATAGCTTCAACATTCTGGACCTCACAATTCCCACCTGTAACATGGAGGAATAATTACATCTGTCTTGAGGGATAAGTGGTAAAGCCCAAATAATTTTGGCTTCCATTACCTTTCTCTAGTTGGAGACATTGGTTTAAGGACTTGAGTTTGAGTTTTTGGCCCTGAAGCGATTGACAACAGGAGGTCAATTTGTATCACTCAGCTGAACTCAATCAATGTGGTGCTGGCCAGGGAAGGCCCACCTGAGGATTGTTGCCAACAAAATGAATAGGAGAGCTGGAGAAGGAGAAGGAAAAGCAGGAGGAGGAGGAAGAGGAGTTGTTATGGGGCTGTTGGTTCTGCTGGGGATGTTGGTTCTCCTGGAGGAGTTTGTCATGTTGACTTTCCTGATATGAACTAGGCTCTGTGGACCAGACTTGCATGGGACATTCTCATGGGCTCTTGGATTTCAATTGGACTCATGAGGGGCAAGGTTATAAGCTGTAGGTCTTTAGCTGGACTCATGCAGGACATTGCAGTGGGATCCAGGCCCTCAAATGGGTTGTCTGTGTCTTTAGTGTGTGGACAGATTTCCTGCACTCTTGGTATTTGACTCTTTGGCTGACTACTATAAGATAATCCTATGAATTATGTGTCCTGTATTAAATCAGTTTCCTTAAATTGTTTTCCTTATAAACCTTGACTACTACAGGCCGACTCTCATAGTCTCATGTGATTTAATGCTCTCATTGTTGTGTGCCACAAGACACTTTTCTGGTTGTTTTCCATTTCCAACTTCCTACCTTTTCTTGAGCACATTTACATAAACACTCTGTTCACTGTAATTCTCCCACCACGCTGCTAGTTATTTTTGGGCCCTTGTATGGAGTATCCCCTCGTTTGAGGACCCCAAAGACTATTTAGAATGCTTCAAGGCTTTTTCCTGGCTCTTTTTCTCTGGGGACATGCTCTCCACTGTTACTCTCCCCACCTGGTACCAGTATCTCTGAGATCTCTAGTTCTTACACATGGCTCTCTGTGGAACTCTAGACCAATTGACAGGCATCTCCACAATAATGTCCAATGAAAACTAAAATGTATGTTATCTCAAACTTCCCTTTCCTCAGCCATCCACTATAGTTTTAGGTCTCACTAACTACCTAACTGCTCATGTCAAAAGGAAAAATGTTAGCCTAGATCTTACTTCCTTCACCACCAGTATCATATTCAGTTTTTCTCTGCATGTTCTGTCTCTACCTTCAACACATACCCTAAGTGCATTGAGTTCCTTCTACCACCCTACCACACTGAGATTCATCTCTTGTTTGGACAACTGTAAGAATCTCCTTACTAGTGCTCAACTGACCTCTCTGCCTTGGGCCTGTCTTTGCAGGGCCTACCTCTTTCTTTTGCTTTTTCTTTCTTTCTTTTTTTCTTTCTTTCTTTTTTGTTGGCAGAACTGGAGATTGAACTCAGGCCCTTGCATTTGCCAGAGAAGCGCTTATTCCACTGAGCCATCTCCTTGGCCCCTACCTCTTTCTTAGTATTCAGTCTCATTATATGTGTCCCTTCTAGGCTCCATTATATCCACAGAGCCTTTTATTTACATCTGGAATTTCATTGTTTGTTTATGCACGTTTTAAGTTGTCCACACCACTACCACCAGCAAGGAGAAAGCTCCATCAGATCCAGAGATATGTCTATCTTGCTCCTTACTATGCTCAGAGCTATTCTTGGTACATAACAGATGCCTGCTAAGTACTTGTTGAATGGATAAATGAATCTGATTCATTTTGTACACTAGAAAGTAAGGGATAATAACCTTAGTGGTAGTAGCTAAGATGTATGAGTTCTGGCTATATGTTACAGCATTTAACTTCCATTTTCTATGAGTTTTTCAACATTAGGACTATTGACAATTTGAACCAGGTAACTTTTGTGGTGAGAGGTTGACCTCTGCACTGGAAAACCTCTTTCAGTATTCGGAGTCTGTACTCACTAGATCCAAGAGCAACATCCACACACTGAGAGAAAAACTAAATAAAATCTCCATACATTGCCAAATATCACAATGAAAATAGGGAAATAGATGAGGGACAAAGTCATCCAGGATTAGTACTATGTACCTTTAAAGTATTGTTGTAAAAAAAATCTATGGACTTTACTATGACATGAAAATGTTGAATAAATTTTTATTTATCATCAATAAATTTTGATCTATGATCATTTAGAAAAGGACGGAGTTCAGAATATTGGTAGGGCAGGAACTAAAACCAGAGCCTGGAGCCCTAACCTAAGAGCAGGATAGTGTGGCTATGAGCTAACCAAGACTGTGTGGTCAAGGATGGTCAGGCCATAGGGCCAAATGTTGAAGATGAAAATCTATCACTGAAAGCTGTGTCCAAAAGTGGGAGGCAGGTGGATGTTAGGGGATTACTGTAGCAGTATAGCCACTGAATTATTCACTCACTATTCAGAAAGTATTCCCTGGTGACAGGACCTGCTTTCATTGCCAGGGGCTTAGCTTGGGTCAGAGACAAGACCTTTCCCCAAGGACAAGAGTGAATCAAAAACAGAATGCAAATGATACAAAGATGAAATCAGCATTGTTAGTATTTATGAAGTACTCATTATGTGATTATCATTTCCTATGAATCATAGTGATATAGGGGAATGAAACTCCCAATCTGAAAGATACCTAAGTAGTGCACGTTCTCTAAACCTGAAAAATGAATTTTAGGAACAATGGAGGTTAAGGGCATCATTTATTTATTGGGGAAAAAAAGCTTCTGTCTGAGAAAGGGACAGATGGGGACCCGAGCAGCTTGCAAAATACCTTGCCTTTTCTAAGGGTTTTATAGAACAAAATCATGAGATGAGGAGGGTCTTATGTGGAAAACATGAGAACTCATAAGGTGGGTATGGGTGGGAAAAAAAGCTATGGTCCACCAATAAGATTTCAAGCATAATTGCTCGGGTAAAATTGATTAAATCAAGATCAAATGACTGCTCATTTCAAGGGAAATGAGCCATGTAGCAACTGGGCATGAATGCAGAACAGGGGCTTTTCCTATAGGATGTTGTGTTAGTGACTCTTCCTGGCTTTTTCAAGATGATGGACACCTATTTAGAATATCACTCCCTGATGGCTATTATACCCCTGAGGAGGTATGTGGCAGCATTTGTTTAATATGCTATCTGGAAGTCCAGCCCACAGGAGGTGCCCATGTCTCCTAAAGATGCAAGGTGTTTTGCCTTCCATATTGGGTCCTTTGAGGGCCTAGCCCTGTATGATTGCCTATAATATTTCTCAAAGCTGCCTATAATAACAACATTTATTGCTCACAAAAGTCTCAGTACAGAGTAGCCCCAGGTGACAGATGAGGAAACTGAGGTTATCTTTTGTGCCCATGGCCTGAGATCTAAATTAGTGTTGGGCATGAAGTTCAAAGGCAAGTTTTTCAGATTTTAAAATCTGCATTCTTATATTTTAAGATATTGTATCTCACTCAGGAAATGGATGCAGCACAATGGTGGTGTTCTCCAAGTTCTCTCCAAGGCTGAGAACTATAACCCTTTTTCCTTTCTTCCTTTTTTTCCCTCTTTTTTTTCTTTTTCTTATATTATTAGCATGAATAAAATCTTAAGTTTGGCAAAGGAGAGACATGGATTAGAGGACAATGAAAAAGTAAAATCAAATGGTTTCAAGAAAAAAATGACAGTGTTCTACAAATTGATGAGTGCCACCTGGCTTCACCAAGAGTCACTTTCTTCCTCTTGCAGTGAAAAGATCAGTAACCTGTGAGGCACAGGTCATTCATGTAAAAGTGCTGTCTAAACTTTGAAGTGCTAGGCAAAAATGAACATCTGCTTCTATTGATTCAACTATATCCTATCATGATATGCAAGTAACCTCTCCTGTACTATGTTTTTGTAGACTTGCAAACTGATTCAGATTTGTCTTTGTTTGGCCAGGGCATCATCTGCTTTATTTCCAGGCTCTTCGCCCACTCTACAGCACCTGACAAGGGATGCAAAGCAAATATGAATGAGGAGTTCAAGCATGCCTAATTGTTACTCTACAAACGTGGGTGTACAGTGAAATCAATTTGTTTTCCCAAGAACCAAATTGACATTGGATCTGTAAATCCTTCCCATTAAAACTCAGTCAGTAGGGATGCTAGCTCCAACTATAGCATGCATCTGGGCTGAGAAAAGGAATAGTGTTTCACAGTACAAGGCATCATGGGAAGAGTAATTCCTGTCTCTACATCTCCCTGTATGAAGCAAGTATGATTGAGATGTCTTCATTCCTTGTTAGCTTCTAGTGTCAGAAACTCCTCATCTTCACTATACCTCATCTCAGGCCAACTCTGCTAACTATCTTATGCCACTCTAAGGCTGCAGGAATCTTGGAAAAGCTTTCTAAGTGCTACCCTATCATCATGCTACTCTTAGACAGAAAGAAGCTGTTTTCACTTCTCTCTACATCACACTGGGGCAAGTGGGAGCTCTGTGAACAAAGTGGAGACCTACTTCCCTAATCACCTCCTAGAGCCATTCCTAACTATGGTTTACACTACCCATGTACTCCTGGACAGTTGAGAACTCTTGGAAATGCAGTGACTCCAGCTCTGACTTCTCTTGCTGCTGACTGCTGGACACTTTGGGGCTCTATTGCCCACATCTCCCACTAATTGTACATAAATTGTAGGTACAGAAAGGTAGACACTTCCTATAGACATACTAGCTTCTTGGCTCTCTTGCTTCTTATCTACTCTGTCCTTACTGAGCCAGAGAATCCATATCCATTCTGAGAAAATAAAAAAAGATCTAGCTGGTCCCATAATTTTCCAAAGCTATTATCTCATGAAAGTTTTCAAACTTCTATAAAGGGCCAAACAATAGATGCTTTCAGTTCTTCAAGCTGTGTGGCCTCTGCTACAGTTTTGACACTACATTACAGAAAGAAAACAGACAAATAAAATAGCTAAAAGAGTGACATGGCCATGTGGCAGCAAAATTTCATTCACAAAATCAGACAGAGGGCTGGATTTGACCTTCAGCTTTGGGTGAGATTAGGCTTTTAAAAAGATACTTAAGTAGGTAGAGAACCTAAATTAGAGTTTCTCAGCTGCCTCAGAAGATATTTGAGCACACAGGAGAAAGGGAAAAATTAGATTGTCACAATAATTAAGGGAGGAGAGGTACTGTTAATTTTCATGGGGACTGCAAATCCTACAATATATAGTATAGCTACTCTAAACAGATACTTGAATGTTCCTCTAAGAATTCCAGGAGGACCCCATTGGAAAACACTGTCCCAGTTGCTGTCCAAATGGTGGAAGGCACAGTGAAATATGATCTAGCATAACAAAGACAGGGTAAACCAGCTGTGCTCCTATGATAGGGTTTGAGGAAAATCAGAAATTTCCAGCTGGCATTTTTTTCTCTAGTCTCCAGCAGTGCTGTGCCCAGGGTCATCCATTAGAGTGTTCCAGATATTCCAAAGCCTTTTCTGAGGATGACTAAGGGTATCCTCCCTGACCTTGCAACTTAAATTCTGCAGAAATAATCCCTAGCTTTCTGTGTTCTGTGAGTCTGCTTGGACCCCTCCCAGCTGAGAGCACTTTTCCTATGATGGTATAGTAATATTAAGTCAAAATCCATTAGCTGTATGTATTGTAGCGAAAAAAATCATAATGCTTCCTTCTTCTCTTTGAGGGGGGGCTTATGTATTTAGTACAGGGTCTACAGAATCTACTACACATATCCTCTGTTTTCAGCCTACCAAGTGCACATGGCATCATGCCCAGTCTCAACCACTATCTCAGTGCGCCACAGGGGCAAGGCCAGCATGGCACACCAGGGATCGAACCCTGGTTCATGCACCTGCCTAAGCAAGTGCTTTAGTTTGCTGAGCTATCTGGCTGGGCCCAGAGCAAGTTTTTTTTCTTTTTCTTTCTTTCTTTTCTTTTCTTTTTTCTTTTTCTTTTTCTTTTTCTTTTCTTTTCTTTTCTTTTTTTTTTTTTGGCAGAACCAGGGATTGAACTCAATAGAATCCAGGTAAGCACTTATTCTACTGAGCCATCTCCCTGGCCCCAAAGTGTCTTTTTTCGGTGGTGGTGATGGTGGTAGGGAGTCAATGGGAACCAGGGACTGAACTCAGGCCCTTGTACTTTTGCCAGGTAAGCCCTTATTCTACTGAGCCATCTCCCTGGCCCCCAGTTCTTTCTTTTAAACTTTTTTTTTTATAGTGACTCAGTCTGAATGTAGCAAAATTTATTAGTAAAATTCTTCTACGTTCCCACCAAGGCATAACTGTGCAATGGCTTTTGGGAACAAGGGTCAGAAAGAAACCCAAAGCACACTGGGCTCTACTCCTGGAAATGTAGTGCCCCATCATATCTACATTGTATACAGATGTCAGCCTGGCCTGACACTTTGTTATATGTCATCATCCCACAGGGAGATGTGAGTCCCAGCCTTCAATGAGACTTGGGGGTTTGTTCTGGGCCCAGGTCCATGTGTGTGTTTATGATAAGCCCTTCTTTCTAACTAAGGGAAGAAGTCAGAAGATCAACAGTTACTCACATTGTTATAACAAAAGAAAAAAAGAGAGAAAGAGAAAATTATTTATATGAAAGAGAGTTCCAGAGAAATAAGATGCTATCTGTCATAGTTTGGGGTTTTGCAAGGTGAAACAATATATTACACAACACATTTTGTATTATTATTTTACAAGAAATCACCCAAAAAATCATATACAAAATTGCAAGAAGTCTGTCCACACACCAAAGACCAAAGAATCCAGCTGAGGAACTGGATCCCAATATCCTACATGAGTCCAAATGAAAACCTAGAGCCCATAACAATGCCTCCCACAAATCCAGCTGGAGGCCTAGAGTCCACACCAAAGTCTCCTGCCAGTCCAGCTCATTGATCTGTGCTGGAAAGGTCCAAAGGTTGGTGGTACAAGCTAGAAAATCTATGGCAGTGGAATGAAGTAACTGTGCTAGCAGGCTGAGAGATCTGAGCTGGAACAAGGAAGCAATGCTCAAGTAAGAACCAGAGCTCCCTCAAAAGTACCATAGACATCCTGAGCAAGAGTGAGGTCCCAAGCTCCTCCAACAGTGAGGCAAGCTGAGCAACCATCAAGAAAGCCAACTAGACAAGCTTCTCCATGAGGCTGAGCTGTTCACCATCTTTCCGTCTGGACCCAGGAAGCAATGCTCAAGATGAGGACCAGAGCTCACCCAAAATAACTGTAACCATTCTCAGTGACAATGAGGTCTTGAGCTCCTCCTCCAACAAGAACAGTCAAGCTCATCAGGAGAGCCAACATGACAAGGTCCTCCAGCACAACAGCCCAAGAGAACTAGGAGTCCCAACAACTCCCAACAGCTTCTCCAAATAGTTTCCCTAACAGCATCCCAACAGCTTCTCAGTTCTGCCTCTTAGGCTGTTGGCAACAATTCTCAGGTGGGGCTCCCACACCCTGTACCATGCTAGTATAACTCATCTGTGTGTAATAAGTTGACAACTAGTTAGAAATCTACTACACCATCCTAGAGACAGTCTGAGAGCTTTATAATGAAAGGGAATTTTCACCTCTTTTCTAAAGCACAGCATTCCATTTTTAAGTGAAGCTAGGAATATGTCTCCCACTAAGATCTTCATTCTTCTAAAGAGATGAGAAATAAACATATAGCCATGTTCATTTCCCTTTTAGATAAGGAGTTCAAAGTCTAATTGAAATTTATCTTTAATAACTCCCAGGCCCTGTACCATGAACATCAGTGTGTTCACTGTTTCCTTAACCTTGAATTCTCACTGTGGTTCAGAATATGATCAACATAATTTATGTTTTACTTTCTGGTGATTTTTTTAAACTAACTTTATTAAAGTATCAATTGCACAAAATAAAAAGCATGACCTTGCATGTATAGACTGGTGAGTTTTACAAATGTTTTCCCATAAAATCACCACTAGTCATTGATGCAGAAAAGGCTTTTGACAAAGTCCAACACTCATTCATGTTCAAAGTCATTCAGAAAATAGGAATAGATGGACTCTACTTCAATCTGGTAAAAGCCATTTATGAAAACCCAACA
>NDGN011184244.1:0-19124 GCA_002564285.1 Tympanoctomys barrerae | reverse complement strand
CTTTTTTTTCTTTTTTAACCACATCAGCCTTGAATTACTACAACTTTTTCCTTCTATTGTTATGCTGAGTGATTCAGCTGGTGTCACCAGCCCAACTACCTGTTATCTGTCAGTCTCTACCTCTCTGTCTCCCTTTCTCTCTGTGTCTGTCTGTCTGTTACTCTCTCTCTCTCTCTTTTCTTCTTCTCTCTCCCTCACCCTCCTTCCCTCAGCTCTGTTGATAATCTAGTGCTTTACTCTAAACAAACAAACAAAAAAAAAATAGAGAGAGAGCATTTAGGTGAATGTATTCTCTGTCCCCAACAGGTCGCTTCCCTCGGAGTCACTACATTCACCTTATGTGCTCTGTGTATAGACCGCTTCCGCGCTGCCAGCAATGTACAGATGTACTATGAAATGATTGAAAACTGCTCTTCGACAACAGCCAAACTGGCCGTCATATGGGTCGGTGCTTTGCTACTGGCACTTCCAGAAGTTGTTCTCCGTCAGCTAAGCAAGGAGGACCTGGGATTCAGCGGCCGAGCTCCTGCAGAACGATGTGTCATAAAGATCTCCCCCAATTTACCGGACACCATCTACGTGTTAGCCCTCACCTACGACAGTGCGAGGCTGTGGTGGTATTTTGGCTGTTATTTCTGTTTGCCCACCCTTTTCACCATCACCTGCTCTTTAGTGACTGCGAGGAAAATCCGCAAAGCGGAGAAAGCCAGCACCCGAGGGAACAAGCGGCAGATCCAACTAGAAAGCCAGATGAACTGCACAGTGGTAGCCCTGACCATTTTATATGGATTCTGCATTATTCCTGAGAATATTTGCAACATTGTCACTGCCTATATGGCTACCGGGGTTTCACAACAGACCATGGACCTCCTGAACATCATCAGCCAATTCCTTTTGTTCTTTAAGTCCTGCGTCACACCTGTGCTGCTTTTCTGTCTCTGCAAGCCTTTCAGCCGGGCCTTCCTGGAGTGCTGCTGTTGTTGCTGTGAAGAGTGCATTCAGAAGTCTTCCACAGTGACCAGTGATGACAACGACAACGAGTACACCACCGAGCTGGAGCTCTCCCCGTTCAGTACCATACGCAGGGAGATGTCCACCTTCGCTTCAGTGGGAACTCACTGCTGAAAGGCGCTAGTTGGTTTGGTCAGATCTGTGTGTTTGATTTTCATATCCTTGAACATTTTTACCTAGTATTTTTTCCTTACGTGGAAAACACGCAAAAAAAATAAATTAATAAACCAAGCGAAGGAATACATATTAACAACTATAGAACTGATTTTGCAAATTAATATTTGTGCTCTGAAAAAGAAAGTGTTTATATTTAGTTATTGAAGAAGAACCAAAAGGCCAATAGTTTTAGATCATTTTATCTGGTCTGGTGCTAATATTTTATTTGGAAAAGTTACTGCACCTTAACTTAATTAATTGGCTAGATTTCTTTTCAAAATGTAGTTGTTGTATATTGATTATAGCTATCTGGATTTGCAAGTTATTTTATGTTTAAATTGTGACTGCACATATATTGTATATGATATTGTAAGATGATCTGTATGTAGAGGCACTCACAAAGTAGCACCAAATAAACTACACTTTATTCTTTAATGCCATTGTCAATCTACTTTTAACCAAGATTCAATAAATCTTTTAATTGCCTTAAAGACACAATTACTGGTTCTATGCACAATTTAAAACTGGCCTTACTGTTTTATTATATTCTCCTCTAAGGCAGGCAATAACTGTTATAAAGAAGTTTTCTTAATAGTACTATTTTATATGCATGATTCATAAAGTATATTTTACCTTTAAGAACTATATTTTTTAATATTCATATAGATGTACAGTTACATCTGAATATTTATGAAATATGAATAAATAGCAGGGTAGGAAGAAAGTATGTTTATTTTTTAAATTCATCTCTGAACTAGCATGAAGAGCTACAGGTTTTCCCATGGGGTATTATGGACAGAATCAGGGATTTTAAAAAAGACATGTGACATCAACTGGCTTCTGAATGCTGGCCTTTGAAGCTTTCTGAACCCTACATGAAGCACTCTGAATTCCAATGTTCCCCCTCTTAAAAAGTGCAGTTGATTAAAACTATAAAACTAATTTCTTTAAGTGGAATGAAAGTATGGTAGCAGAATAATAAACTACGCATTTATATAGTTTGATTACAACACTTGAATATTCAAATACTATCTTTAAACTGACACTTCCTGAACTCTTAATAATACCCTAACCCTCTCCTTTTGGATTACATGCAACCCCCTTGCCTCTCTGGGAATTTTAAGTTGCTGCAATTGTGTTGGATTCCTGACATGTGGGACATATGTCTGAATGAGATGGCAGAGACAGTGACCTGGTGACACAGTGATATTTAGAAGCTATAAAAGTTGTGATTGAATGTCTGTCTTCAGCAAAACATTGTATGATAAGTGAACCCAATTTTCTATCTGGGAGAATGTGTTTTCCATTTGTGGATTTCTTTACTATTTGGAGCAACTGATTCAGTGCCTTCCTTCATCCTAAGAAGGGTGTTATTTAAAATCACTAAAATTCAGTAGCAGAAAAATTAAATAAAGAGAACTGAACTAGACCAGTTTTCTTCCAGAGCAGCCTCTGCTAACTAAGAGACAGTACCCAGACTATCATCTTTCACGGGCTGTTTTTGCCATTTCTGTTTTGTAAGGAACTTAAGGGAGGCTGAAAACAAGGCATCCTTGTTTCCTTTCCAATACTTGTTTGCTCAAGCGAACATTTGAGGACACCTAGGTGTGGGCTGCAGAGCAGGTATGCAATGGGGGTTGTACTGTGCCTCTTATGATGCTTAATGCACAAATCCAGAAATATGCATGGGAAACATGTACAGAGTTGCTATGTAATTGCCTGTAATGAATAAAGATAAATAGAATTCAGGCTCAGATCATACAAAACCAGTTGAGAAGTGGCTTGGCAGGTAAGAATAAGGCAAACACACAATCAACTATGATATCATCTAAGACCTTTCAGGTGCCACAAGGAAGGAGTATGACTTATTCATAGTAAAGGAAAAAGAAAGAACAAGTCGGACTAAAGAAGAACCTGACAGACTTTATGAGATAACTAGCAGTAAGCTCTCAGAAACAGGCAATGAAATGTTGCATGAGGAGTGAAAATTCCAAGAAGAGAGTAGCCAGCGGACAGGGAAAGGGAAAGGATTCCTTGGGTGTGGCTGAACAAGGGAAGACTAGACCAGTTTGGCTTTTGTACTCCATGTGCATAGAAGCTGGGATGGTTTGAATACAGTGTAAGTGTGCCTTTCTCCATGTGTTGGAAAGTTGGTCCCAGTGTGTCAGCATTAGAAGGTACGAAAGCCTCTGCAATTTGAAGCCAAGGTAGAAGTACGCAGACCACGAGGACACTACATTCACGGAGAAGAATCATTTTGTCGCACAGAAACCCCGTTATCTCTGTGGGGCCACAGCAAGTTGTTATAAAGCAAACCACCACACGTACTTGGCCTCTTTTGCCCACAACTTAATCTTTTTCTACTTCTCCACCACATGGCTATATAGTCAATGGTTGTCTTATCAGAGGCCAGACAACTGGGGCACCCTGATCTTCACTGTCAGCCTCTGAAAGTGAGAGCTAAATAAACTTCTTTAGTTGATACAGTACTCAGTAGCAGGTATTTTGTTATGGCTACAAAAATGGAGTGACGACAGAAGTCTTGTGAAAGATATGTAGGGAGGCTATATAATAAAAAGGACATGTTTTGAAAGATGTTTATCTGGAGTCTACGAAGTATACCTTTGTTTTGGGGGGATTTTGAGTATGGAGAAACATCATGACTTCAATAGGAAGATAAATAGTCTGGCTAGGCAGAGGCTCAGCAGGAAGAGACAATGAGAAAGATATTACATATACCAAGCCACAGGCGAAGCAGGAACATTAATTTCTTTTTCGTTTTATGCTTGCCTCTTGAAACACATGCTATCTTGTTGAATCCTACCTCTTTCAAAGTAGGAACTTTAATAACTCAGAATAAGTTGTCCAGAATATAAAGCAGTTTGAAATTTTTCTCATAGTCTTGTTTTGAAAGAAAAGATATATATATATATATATATATATATATATATATATATATATATATTTGTACTGGGGCTCGAACACAAAATGTTGCACTTGCCAGGTGGGTGCTTATGTAACTGATCTAGCTTATTAGCCCTATAGCTTATTTTTATATTGTTAACTATTTTTGTTAGACTTTTCCCTGTTTGGTATTCGATCTCCTGTCTTCTTCTACCTATTTGAAAAAAGATCTCAAATTGAAGATTACACCCAATAGTCATTAGAAAGCTCTATAAATGTTGTATGGTTACTTTAAGGACAACAAATTTGTGATTTCTGGACAGTCAATTTTTTTCAAAATATGTGCATCTGTTTCTATAACTGTATATAATAAATATGATTTAAAAATTCCCCAATGATGAACAATTTTGATCTCTTTAAATTCATCCCTTCAAATATCAATTCCATGAACATACATAAATCTTTTTTGTGCCCGGTGCTAGAGCTTACCTGCTGTAGAATATGACTTAACTTTTTTTAATGTTTTGATTCCTGCCATTGAGTAGCTTATTCTTTGAAATTAAGACATATATGTAAAATAAATGGGTTTTGGAGAAAAGGTGGCATGACAGGAAAGGGAAGGTGAAGGGGTTTCTGAATGAGTAGGGCAGTGAAATTGGAAAAGCCTAGAGGAAGAAAGAGAAGTAACAGGAGAGCAGGGACCTAGGAGGAGGCTGTGGGAGCAGCCAAAAGGGACTTCACTCTTTATTCCAGATGTGACATCTGTGCATGGATTTAGACACAGTGAAATGATTTTTCAATAACCTTTTAAATTTATTTAATCTTACAAAATAGCATCTAGTAGATTTACTCCTTTATATAGTTATGAGCACACACATTTGCATAATCATCAGCCCTAAGTACAGGGCAGTTTTTACATTTAAGAGCATTTGCCCAGTTCCCCTTTGCAGCCAAAAATGACTCCTCCCTAGCTGATCTGTCTTGTTTTAAATAATTTTGCCTCTTGCAGTGTGCCATACTAATGGAATTATGCAATGTGTAACCCTCCTGAAGCAATTCTAAGAGTCCTCTTTCATGAATAGTTGTTCTGCTGTGGCTGCCTCAGTGCTTCAGTTGTGTTCAAAATACTAACTTGTCATGACCATTTAAACTTTGGAGAAGAGTCAGAAGTTGAATAGTGCCAGGTCAAGGGAATAAGGTCAGTGAAGACACACTGTAACATTTCTAGTGCCTTCCTTTCTATTGGATGGCATTGAACACAGAAGTCACTGTAGGTTTTGTCATAGTTCATAAGGACACTTGTAAAATAAGAGTTCCACTACTGCTTCAGAAAGTGACAAAGTTGTTGAGATAAGTGTCTTTAAAATGAGAGGGAGTGTTTTGAGGGGCATTGATAGCAACAGGTCTTTTACTGTAATCAATTTTATTTTAATGCACACTGTATTTTTCAAGCATCCTTGTATATTGAAAAACATTTGGACCATTTCCGGATTTGGAATAAAGCCACTAAAATGGTCATGTGTGAAATTTTATGTGAACAAGTTCTCATATCTTTTTGGTAAACAGGTAGGAGAATATGGGTGGCATACTAAGTGTATATTTTAACTTCATAAAAAATTATCAATAAAGTTGTTATATTGTTTTATAATCTCAACAGCAGTGTATGAGAATTCCATTTACTCTACACTGTTAATGATATTTGCTATTACTAGTTTAAAAAATAACTGGAGGCATTCTAGTATGTTTGTGATGCTATCTCATTGTGTTTTTGCATTTCTCTCATCAATTATAGTTTTAAAAATTTAACAGAAATGTTTAAAGACAAGACCAATGATAAACATGCACATACCATTTTCATAAAATCATTCACTACTTGGTAAGTTTCAATGTTATTTTATTTTATTATTGTCACTTCTCATCCCTGGGATACAATATCCAACACCTACAACTTAGAGGACAGATTTATTTAGGCTCATAGTTTTCTGAAGATTTAGTCCATAATTGGTTCTCTATAAGACTTGGTGGAAGGGTCTGGAAGAAGAAAGCTTCTCTATCCAGGGAAGCCAAGAGACAGAGATCAAAGGGGAAGAGAAGAACTGAGTAGAGATATACTCTCTCCAAAGGCACTCCCTCTGTGACATATTCCTTCCCAACAAGCTCCACATCTTAAGAACACTTTGGCTACGAACCCATCAGAGGACAGTCCATTGATAAATATAATGGCCCTGGAATGTAGTCACCTTCCTGAAGTTCTACCTTTGAACAACTGAGACCTTGGGGGGACAGTCAATGTGCAAGCCAAAACATTCATTATTTGAAAAAGTTAAGTGGCTTCCTTCATAAACATATCAGTATATTATCCATTAAGAGCAAAAATGTTTTTCTGATCAGCACAGTATTATTATCTGAGACAAGAAATTAAATTTTGAAACAGAATTATGTACTAATATACAGTTAATGTTCAAATTTCCCATATTATCCTTTATTCTGTCCTTTATAGGAAGTCCTTGTAGAACATTCCCTCCTCATTTCATGACTTATTCCCATGTGTCTTCCTAACTTGAAGTATTGCTACTGTTTTAGTCAAGGCTCCTTCAAAACCAAAATTACAGAAAAGAATTTGCATGCCAGTGGTTTATTTCTTTGTTCTTTTTGTTTGTTTGCAAGTATGGTGTTACAGATTGAATCCATAGCCTTGTGTGCTATACTAGTGAGCTTAGTGCTTTTTGAAATTTCTAAGCTTTTAAAAAATCTTTTCAAAAACATGTTCTAATTAAATTGACCTTGCTATTCTTGAACCTACAATCCTCCTGCTTAGGCTCCTGAATAGGAATGGCTGGGCTTATGTGCCAATTCACTCCACCATCTCTTCAGTGCCATTTTTCAGTGATGATGGTTTGCAGTTTGCTTGCTTGTTTTCTTTTGTGATGTCTTTGGAGTCATAGTAATATGGATATCATAGAAGTAAGAAATGTTAAGTTCTTCATCTTCTCAAATAATTATTTGATGAATTCTTATTAGTTCCCTTAAATATTTCATAAAATTTACAAGTAAGGTTATCTTAATTGGGTCTTTAATTTTGGAAAGTTTAGAGAGACAAATCACCAAAATGACACAAGAATTATAAAATCTAAATATTACTAGGAAAACTTATAAAATGGAACTTAGTTTGAAATTCCTCTTTAAGGAGAGAGAGAGAGAGAGAGAGAGAGAGAGAGAGAGAGAGAGATGCTTTGGCAGGCAGACTGACCAGAGTCCTGACACCTAGGACAGCCATCCTATGCATGGAATAATCTACCAGACCCACATGGAAGTGTCGCAGGCAGCAGCAAGGAGCCAGCAGTTCTGGAGAGCTTCGCCAACAGAAAGCCAATCCCAGTCCCCACATCCAGAAGCCAAGACCAACTCCACACCCAGGACAACTCCCATGGCAAACTTGGCTGGAGTACACTGCACATTTCTGGGATCTGACATGGACATTGTCACAGAACTGTAATCACCAGAGATATTTTGCTACTTTTATTCTTCTTTGTATGTTTGATTAGTTATCCCTTTCCTGTATGGTTGGAAGTTGTCCTGTATTTTGTGGTTATTTTTGGTTTTGTGCTCTTTATTCCTTGGGTCTATTTTTCTCTTGTTCTTTCTTTTCTGTTCTCCTGCTCTTTCTTCCTTCTGTTTTTTATACTGCTTAGGTTTCTTACCTATGTTTTCTGTTTTATTCTACTGATCCTGTTTCACTCTTCTCAACTGCATTTTTGAATTTAAATTTTCAAATGAGTAAACATGGTCTCCTCAATCATTACTTTATCCTGTCCCCTGCCCATCCTACCCTCCTATACACAAAAAGGGTAAAATCACTTCAATAAGGGTAGAATCACTGCATACAAATACATGCTATATGTTTTATTTTATTACATGATTTTAGAGTTTGTTTCTCTAGTCAGGTGTCACAGATTAATATGGACCATAGTTTGTCAGTAGGTAAGCTATACTTGAAAGCATTGTTATTATTAATTGTACTACTTTATCCAGGATGTCATACATGTTATAATCAGCTTTTCTCCCCCATATAATAAGCTGTCATTGTATGGAGTCATAATTACCATCACAACCTGATAGCAAAGGATTTGGTGCTAAGCCAAATAGTAACTTTGTATCCTTTACAAAGTGGAAAAACAAGTGTTTGGAATAGCTAAAAAGAGCTCCTTATATTTAAAGGAAATCCCTGAAGAACAGACATCTCCTAGGGCAGCCTCGGTACTAGTGATAAAGCTGACATAAGAAATTTGCAATTATCAATATAGAAAACAAAGTAAAGGGTCAGAGAGATAGTTCAGTAGCACAAGTCTCTGCTTGGCAAGTGCAAAGTCCTGAGTCTTATACTTTGTAATGGAAAAAAAAAGAAAAAGAAAATGAGAAGACACAGAGGCAAAATGCAACCTGGTACCTTCAGCCTATCCAAAATAAGCCCAAAACACAATGAAATAGATGAAATTGGAAATAAGCACTACAACTTTCTGAAATGATAGAAACAGAAATAAAAAAAAAAAACAAGTGGAAAAGGCTATCACAAAATAATCTCTCAGGTGCAGAAAGAAATTGTCCTTAAAATGCAAGATATTAGAGAAGACACTGATGAACAGATAAGTTTAGAAGAATGATGGAAATGAAAATGTCCAACATAGGAAATAAATGGAATTCATGAAACAGATCCAAACAGAAATCCATGAGATTAAAACCTCCCCTGGAAGTATATGCAACAGACTGAACAAAGGAGAGGATATCAGAACTTGAGGAAACAATTTCAGCTAGCGATCATGAGAAGAAAGATATCTTAAAAATAGTGATATACCATGAAAAAAGTGATCCAACTGTTAGAAGATGACGCAAAAAAAGAATAACATAAGATTGATCAGGGTTGTGTGAAAGCTAGAGACAACAAAAATGCCATAAAACATTATTCACAAGAGCAATGACAAAAAAATTCCTAAGCATAGCTAAAGAATTTGGCATACAAATAAATGAAGCATACAGAATTCCAAATAGCCATGAAAAATAAAACTACACTGAAACGTAATAGTCAAGATTCCAGAAACTCAGCACAAGAACAGAATATAAAAAGCTGTTAGAAAAAACAAAAAAGATCACCTACAAAAGAAAGCCAATCAGAATCACAGCAGATTCTTAGCAAAAACCTGCAAGTCAAGAGAAGCTTGTGGTGAAATATTAGAGTGATGAGTTTGGAGTTAAGTCAAGTGCTGAAAGAAAATGGCTTCTAGCCCAGACTGTTGTATCTTGAAAAGACATCTTTCAAAATTAATGGAGAAATAAGATAACTCCATGGCAAAGAACATTTGAAAACATGACTACAACACCAATCCTACAAAGACTACTAAAGATATTCTAGACAAAGATAAAAATTTCAAGAATTACAAAGACAACAGAAAGAAACCACTTGACAGGGCAACAAATTAAACAGAGGGAAGGCAGGAAAGTAACAGGATATCAGAAAATGGAAAGATATCCCTTGCTCAGGACTAGGAAGAAGCACCATAGTGATAATGGAAATACTCCCAAAATCATTTTACAGATTTGATGCAATACAAATTAAAATGCAATGGGCATACCTCCAAAAACTAGACAAAAGATTTCTGAAATTCATTTGAAAATAGAAGGGACCTAAAAACAAAAACAATTGTGGACAATGAAGGCAAGGCGGTAGTAGGTATCACCATCCCTAACTTAGTATTATACAATAAAGCTACCATGATATAATCAGCATGGTTCTGGGGGAAAACAGACATGAGGATCAGTGGAACAGATTAGAAGATACAGATAGAACGAGAAACACACTCAAACACCTTATCTTTGACAAAAAAGCTTAACATGTTCACTAGAAAGATAGCCTTTTTAATGAATGGTGTTGGAAAAACTTGTTAAAAGTTTTCATTCCTGTTATGGTTCATGTCTAGTTGTCCACCCAAAGCCTCATGGGACAGATTCTGGAGTTTGTGATTGATTATTGTGGATGTGAGTGCTGCACCTGCCCTGGGGCTGGTAATTTGCATTACAATGTAAGGAGAGAGAGGCTACCTAACTGTCTGAGCAGCTGCTGCTTCCTTTTGCTCTCTGCTCTTTGCTGCCACCCTGAAAGGCTGCTCTCTGCTATGTGCCACTCTTCCTTGGCATCAACTGAGTATGGCCTGAAACCTGTAACTATGAGCTAAATAAATCTTCCTTTCCTTCATTTTGAGTGTCAGATATTTGTCCCAGTAATGAGAGAAGAGTAACTGAGATAGGATTTGGTACCAAGAGTGGGGTCATTGCTGTGATAATCTGACCATGTAGATTACAAGCTTTTGGGAATGGCTTATGGGAAAATATGAACGGTTCAGAGATGTTGCTTACAAATTAAGTGCTGGGACAGCTTTGGCTATTCTATATGGGAGATTCTGGTCAGATCTCAGAAGACCAGTATGCTGATAGAAATCCTGGCTCTAAAGACCAGGCTGGAGAGGTTTCTACTAGGAAGAAGGGCTGCATTGGTTGTTGGACTCTGGATCATTTGTGTTATGGCTTCACAGAAAGTTTGTCTGCATTTTGCTCATGTCCAGAGACTTTGTCTGAGACTGAGATTCAGCATAGTGGACTGATTAATCTGGCAAAAGATATGTCAAAGCAGTCATATATTGAGGGACTGGCATTGCTATTGTTGGGTGCTTTTATTCAGATTTATGTTGAGAATCAAGAGCAAAGAGCCCAGCAGGATGATTTAGGATGTGAGTTTGGCCAGAAAGGAAACTCAAATAAAGCTGTGAATGCAAAGATAGAGCTGAGAGATCTCCATTGCCCAGAAGGAACAAGAAAATCAAAAGGATGGCCTGAGGGCTTCACGGGAGGCAGCAGGTCTGTACCCTTTGCAGCCTCAGATTTGCAAAGGTCAGGGACTTTGCCTTGAGGAGAAAGCTGCAGAGCCCCACATTCCAGAAAGGTGGCAGCCACACCAGGTTCTAGAATGGCACCAGCATGGAGAATTTATTCCCAAGAATCAGGGAATCAGTTTTCAGCAATCCAAGCACTCAACCCTTATAGCCAAAAGAGAAGGGAGCCTGGCTACTGCTCCAGTTGGCAGCAGACCTTGGCATCTTCCACATGGCTCTCGTTTCAGGCATTTGCAAATACAGGAGTTATGAGGTTAAGAAGGCTTTCACCTAGATTTCAGAAGGCCTAGGAGGCAAGGCAGTGTACCTGTAGGAGGGCAGTGTGTGAAGCTTTGAGTGAGAAGCCTAATCAGCAACCACAGAAAGTCAGAAAAGCTAGGAATGTGGATCATCTAAAGAAACTGCAAAGAGGGAGCAAAGCAGGCCTGAGAGCGAAGCCCTGGGAGCTACCACCAGAAGTGTTGAAGGGAAGAAACCATGCAAGGCTTTTTGAGCTCACAATCTGCCACAGATTGCTTCTGATGTTCCATATGGAACTACAGGACTTAGTGTTAGCCCTGCTGGATTTTGGGCTCATGTTGGTCCTAAAGTTTAGTGTTACCCTGTTGTTTATACATTTTGGAATGGTAATGTTTATGTCATGCCACTGAATGTTGGAAGTGTTTAACTTTTCATTTGTACAGGGGCTCAGAGCTAGGAGTTTGCTTTAGGCCTGGTAGGACACTTGGGACTTGGGCTTTTCAGAATGCTGAAACTGTAGAACTTTGGCAACTCTTGGAGGTGGACTAAAATATCTTTTGCATAAAGGGATGTGCATGACTCTTTGGTGGTCCATGGACAGAATGGTATGGTTTGTGTCCAGTTGTCCCCCCAAAGCCTAGTACAGTCATGAGACAACTTCTGGAGTTTTTGATTGATTATTGTGGGTGTGGATGTTTTACCTGCCCTAGCGCAGGTAATTTGCATTACAATGTAAGGAGAGAGAGGTGAGCTAGCCACCTGAGCTGCTGCCACTCTTTTGCTCTCTGCTCCTTGCTGCCACTATGAAAGGCTGCTCTCTGCCATGTGCTTCTCTGCCTTGGAGCCAGCTGAGTATAGACTGAAACTTCCAGTAACTGTGAGCTAAATAAATCTTTCCTTACTTCATTTTGAGTGTCAGATATTTGTCCCAGCAACAGGAGAAGAGTAACTAAGAACAATGCCAAAGACAAAAACTATACCCATGCACTAAAGTCAAATTTGATTAAACATATGATTGTTAAAGCATAGATATTGAATATACTAGAAGAAAAAGTAGGTAGACATCTTGAAGACATACATATTGGCAGATACTTGAACAAAACCCACATTTGGTATATATATATATATATATATATATATATATATATATAAATATATATAGGCTTTCTCTTCCTCTTGAAGTTTTCCCTCACAAGTATGTAGTGACCTTCTTCATCACTGTTGAACTTTCTTGGTTCTTAGTTCACATTGTCAGCAACCTGACTAGATATCCCTGCTTTTTTTTGGGTTACTGCTGCACAGTGTATTGTGTTCCATCTTTTGACTTTCCATCTATGAATTTCCTTTTGAGATAAATATGTTTCTTATATACTGCATATTGTTGAATTTTTTCTCTTGGTCTGCTCTTCCGGTCTGCTTCTTTTGATTGGTGAATTGAAGACATTTACATTGATAGCTATGACTGATATGTATTGGCTTATCTTTGTGATATTATTTTCTTGTTGTGTGTTCCCTACTTTTTCTCTCTGTTTAATTGCTTGTTCCACTTGTTAGTTCCTTTTTATTTTTGTTATTGAGCATCTGGTCTTTTTTTTTTTTATCTCTTTCAGAGATATCTTTCAGTACTCTATGTAAGATTAGTTTGGTGGCCATGAATTGGTCTTTGTCATGGAAGTATCTTATTTCTCCATTAATTTTGAAATATAGCAATCATTGTTTAACTCCTATCATTCTATCTAGTGAAATTCTGTATCATTTCTAATTTTTTTTGCTATGTTTTATTTTCTTAAAAAAAAGAACAAATCCCAATAGTGCATGGGCAATACAAGGAATCAACAATTAGGATCTCATTTTCTTAAAAAGAGTTTGCACATCAAAAGAAATCACCAACTTAGTGAAAAGACACCCCACAGACTGGGTTGAAAAATGTTCAACATTATTTGTCAACCAAGCAATGCAAATTAAAACAACACTGAGACTCCATCTTACCCCAGAAAGATTGGCTGTCACCAAGAAATCAACTAATAACAAACGCTGGAGGGGCTGTGGAGAGAAAGGAACCTTTAGGGCCAGTCAAATAGCTCAGTGGATTAAAGTGCCTGAAAGCAGACAAAGGGGTCTGGGGTTTGATCCCTGGGCCTGCTGTGCTGGCCCCGCTCCCAGAGTGCACTGAGCCAGCAATTGAGACTGGGTGTGGTGACATGTTCTTGGGAGACTGTAAACAGGTGGATCACTATGCATTGGATCTTGTCGTAAGACCCTGAAAACCCTGTAGACCCTCCCTAAAATACAAAAAAAGAATAATAATAATAAAGAAAGAAAGGAAGGAAGAGAAAAGAAAAGGAAAAAAGGAACCCTTGTCCAGTTTATGGATGTGTAGACTGCTGAAACCACTGTGGAAAGCAATGTGGAGATTCTTTAAAAAAGTAGGATTCTCCATTTCACCTAGTATTCCCCTCCAGTATTTTTTCCCATAAGTGTGAAAAACATCATATCATAGCAATGCAATTTATAATGGCTAGATCTCGGAAACAAACCAAATGCCCATTAACTGAGCAATGGATAAAAAAGATGAGGTGTTTTAAAAGTATTCCCTACTTTATTAAAGTAGGGAATGGAAGCCGAAGTATTACCACCAACTTACAGCAATTCAAACACTTACAAGGCAGCTACTATGGCATGACTCCCAGTTCACGGCCAGAGGCTTGAGGTCTCGAGTGTGGTCCAGGAGGAGCGTGGGGCCAACCTTAAACTCCACACTCATGTCTGCTTATATGCTCAACCACATAAATTGATCCTACTTGAAAAATCACTTAGCATAAGAATTATAGGAAATATCCTTTTGGGAGATTATCAGTAATAACTCCTTTTTACCCTAACCAGTTTTACTTAGCTATAAAGAAGAATAAATTCGAGACTTTTCTAGGTAAATAGATGCAATCTGAGGCCATTCTCATAAGTGAAATAAACCTGTCTTGTATGTCTTAATGTTTTATTGTCTTCCTAATTTACTCCTGACAGAGTAAATTAGATTCAAAATGTCCCATAGATGTTGGAAAACAGGAAGGCACTATTCAAAATGAAAGAGAGACTGGGATGGGGGAAGAAGGGAAAAGTACATAGATATAGATAAAAATATAGACATAGATATGTAAGATGCATAGCTGTAAGATAAAATATAAAGATACGTAAGATAGCTATATTACTAATTTTTATTTGTTCATTGAAAAAGGTTTGTGCTCATATCACTCGATCAATTTTGCATTCCTATGTCTTATAATCTGAGCAACTGTTTTGAAGACAACACTAAGCAATGTTCCAACCATTTTGTTACTCTTCTAGTGTCTTGTTTTGAGATTTTGCATAATTTTTATTGTCTTTTCTCTTTAAAATAAAAAAGAGAAATAAGCAGAATGCCATTATTAAAGTAGGGAATGGAAGCAGAAGTATTACCACCAAACTTAAAGCAATTCAAACACTTATAAGGCAGCTACTATGGTATGACTCCCAGCTCACAGCCAGAGGCTTGAGGTCTCGAGTGTGGTCCAGGAGGAGTGCTGGGGCCAGCCTTGAACTCCACACTCGTGTCTGCTTATATGCTCAGCCACATAAATTAATCCTAGTTGAAAAATCATTTAGCATAAGAATTAGAGGGAATATCCTTTTGGGAGATTATCAATAATAACTCCTTTTTACCCTAACCAGTACAGAAACAGAATGCTTATAAAAATAAAGTAACCTCATAACACATAGTAAGTGTTCAATAAGTACTTCTCAGCAAAAACAAATCTGTAAACTAAGATAGCATGCAAAGAATATATCCTGGCAAAGTATAAATGTCAAACCAGAGCTGTGAATTAAAGTGTAGCAACCAAAACATTTAAAAAAAAAAAAAGAATGTATACATTTTATAGAATATTGAAGGTATTAAATTAGAAATCCACCTTAACCAAATAATGTACACACCTATGACCAAATATGGTGGATGTTGGCATATATTCTGGACAAACTATGGCACTTGGTGTTATGATTAAGTCTTTAAATGTCTTCACAATTAGTAAGGAGGCCCGGTATCCTAAAAGCTACTTCCACCTTGCCCATTTCCTTTCTTTTCTCATTCACTCCAGTCAGTCCGTTGAACACCTGCATACCTGACTTTCATTCCGTGTTAGAGAGGAAAAAGTATAGCTGTCAGACATGAAGGTGTTTCTCTTCAAGGTGACATTACAGTGTCATCTACAGGTAGTAAACACAATTTACTCAAACATTTAATGAAAACATGTTTAGTGTTGAGGAAAAAGAAAAGTACTCTAAGGGTATGTAGTGGGGAAAATGTGGCTTAATTGTAATGTTCACAAAGTCCCCTTAAGGAAATCTAGGGAAAGGTTGGGGTGAGAAGGGAGAAACCCAGCTAGAGGGGGATATTGCGTTAAGGCTCTGTCTGGAGACTAAACAGAGACCTCAGGAAATGATGCCAGGTGCAGCAGTTTCACAAGAAAGCAAGGAACAGAATGAAGAGCAAACTGTTGCTCATTTATTGTGCTTTTCTATTAGGTGTAGGAGCAATGACATCACTTCATTAATGTGCATGCCCTTCTGAGGCTCAGAAGAGAGCGCTCAATATTGTTAAAAAGTAAACATCTTGCGTATTCAAGAGCAACAGCTGCACAATACTCAGGTCTGAGTTTGTACTATCACTAAATTATATTTTCCACAATTTTACCCCCCAAAGTGTAATCTAGAACAGGACATGAATTTATGGATGATGACACTGTATTGGTGTAAGTAAAAGAGGATTAGTACTTATCATCCTAGTTATGAAGTCTTTGATTCTTAGACCTTTGATGATAAAACAATTTTTCCTGGCACTCTATAGATTTATAGAGGGTTCAAAGTCTTTGAGGCTTGAATGGTAGAAAGATGTTTAAAAAGTAGTTTATCCAACCTCAAAGTGATCATTCTCTTCAACTAATTATTCACATAGCTGTTTGATGACATTGCCATTTCCTGCTAATCCAATTGTCCATTCTATAAGCTGAATTGAGTATTTTTTTCTTGAATTTTAAGACATGCATGCAATAAATTCTGTAAAATCCATTGGAGCCTTAATAGTTGAATGCACTGAACTTGTTTGTTTTACCTTTTTATATGCACTGAATGTAAGTATAATGATAAAAATTCAAAAATTTGCTAATTAATCATCATTTCTTTTTTTACGTATTTAGTGCGGGGCTTATAGGATCTCACTACACAGATCAGACTCATAGTGATCCTCCTGTTTACACCCTCCTGAGCACTGGGATTACAGGCATGTGCCACCACGCCCAGTCTCAATCAGCATCTCAGGGGCGGGGCTTGCATGGCAGGCAGAGGATCAAACCCTGATCCCTATGCCTGCCTAAGCAAGCACTTTAATTGGTTGAGCTATTTGGCCAGCCCTTAATCATAATTTCTTTTGCTAGATTTTAATGCAAAAGGTCTCAGAGTTATATTTCTCTTATTTGCATTTATATTGAAGATGTATTTAGAAATTTAGACTGACTAGCATTTTTTTCCCTTAATAACACATAACATTTGAGTTGATAAAAATTTGAAAATCAGTGTCAGAGAGAATTTATGCATTTAAAAGAACAGTGCTTCAAGGAGAAAGAGACACAAATGTGTGGGCACATAGGAAGGAAGGGGAGAAAACCTGAGGGTACACTAGCATGGATAGAATGAGTGAAGAAATAGTTGTTGACTTCAAAAGAGTCAGTAAAGTGATGCATCATATTTTTATAGCTTCTTCCACTTATGACCTTTATTCCCCAATGACATATTGTTCCCAGTCTTGCTCACCAAGAGTAGGCCAAGATCACAAGTACTTTCAAGGCAATGGAAGAGTTAGAACAGTTTGTGAAGAAAAATATGTTCCTTTATGAATTATCAGGGTTTCTATGGGGCCGATACTGTGAATCACACTTAGGCCCCTGAAGTTAAATGGATCATGTGTTCTTCCACTCAAAAAGCGCTCTTATGCCATACAGTATAGGTAAGCTGATGTGGGCATAATCTGTGTCTAGTAAGTATGAATCTTGCTTACACTCTCCTGGAAAAAAAAAAAAGATATTTTGTTTTTGTCTCACTATGTTTGACTTAGCTTCAATGAGCTGTTGTTGTGGCACCATCTTATCCTGACTTATTCTAATTTGAATTCCAAATTGATTGAACAAGGCCCACATTAACAGGTTGGCATTATTCTGTGGGCATAATACAGTGATTGTTAGAGAAGTGTGGCTTCAAAGTCTACTCAGGGTGTCAAATAGTAAATGAGCCTTTTGTTGGCTTTGGGGGTTGAATTATTTTTCTTTGTCTTGATGATTTTGAGATTGTTGGATTGAAACTTAACTTTTCTTTTTTCATTTTGGCAAGAGATTTTAAAAAATCACAATAATATTTCTTCACAAGGCTTCGTTGATTTCCATAAAACTGTTTCTGAAATAACTTTTATCTCCTGAAAAACTTTGTTTAATACAAACCAGGCATTTATACCACATTTGCAACAATTAGAAAAGTTCACTGTTGGAACTGATCTTTGGTCACTGAGTTTCAAAAGGCTGGATGCTGTAATGCCAAATGATTGTGTGATTGTTTAAACCTTACTCATATAGAATTTCAGCTGAAGAGGCTTTGTGTAAGGCCAGCCTAAGAGCTCCAGCTGCATCTGTGCCTGGAATGAAGGCCTTTGTCTAAGGGTCAGCCCAGCTCGGATATTTAACTGGCCCTCATTTGTACTCCAACCTATTTCTACATCAGAAGAATGTACACACATGGAACACTCAGCTTTGCAAAGTGGTTGGGAAAATGCACAGGTGTTTAGAAGTTTCCTTCACAATGCCACCTTTGCTGATGAAGCCTAGTGGAAAGAAGCCTTATATGATTAACTAAAAATATGAAATGACTGATCCATATCATGCTGAGTTAGGACCATGACTTTATCTTCAAAGTTGCAATTTCCTAAGGTGAGCTAAGGTGAGCTATCTGCCTTTCCTCCTTTGGTTGATCAACTTAACTAGAAAATTTGCAAAATCTCTAATTCCATGGACTAAAGTCATCTGGGTTCACCCACAGGAAAAGGAAAGAAAAGTGTAAATGGTTGGTTGGAAACTTTCAAAAATATAAATGAAAAAGTTCAATGTAAATCCAACTAAACACAGTCATTCCCCACAACCACCTACACACAGTGCTATATATAATGATAGGAAATTAGAAAGTTAAAGACAAAATACCATGTCCTGATATGGCAGTAGGAATTGAACTTAGACCTTCAGTGTTTTTTTATTTTAAATCATAATCTCAGAAAGTTGCAGTTCATCGTTGCATCAAAGGGACCAGGAGCAATGCTGCTCAACAGAAATATGGTTGGTGTTTGTGCTAAGAGAGTTCTTTGTAACTTTTCAGTGTATGTGATTTTCCCAGTGTTACAGTATGTTAATTGTACCCAATATCATAAGACCTACACATCAGGAATGTATCTTCATTTTTTTTTAAATCTTTCCTTTCTTTATTTATTTGGTACAGGGTCTCTACACAGCTCAGACTCACTGATCCTGTCTCAGTTTCCCCAATGCTGGGATTACATGCATAGGCCACCACATCCCATTTTGGTGGCTGACTTGGTTCGGGGCTGGCACCACATGCAGTACAGGGATCAAACCTTGGTCCTTGTGCTGGACAGGTGGGCACTTAGACTGCCAAGGGGTCTCCCTCCCCTGTATCTTCATTGTTGTGAGAACACAAAGCACCTCCTTTCCTCCTAAACTTCATGTATTTTTTTTAAATAATTTTATTGAGAAACAAATAGCAATGAGACAGTTTCAAAACCAATTACTA
>NDGN011184235.1:0-14170 GCA_002564285.1 Tympanoctomys barrerae | reverse complement strand
AAAAAAAAAAAAAAAAAAGAAAGAAAGAAAAGAAAAAAATAGCCAAAGAAACAGGAAATTCAGCCCAAGTACTTAATGCTTTAGATGAAATGAATAAGAACATATATTCAGTATAACAAGGAAAGTTAGCCTGCAGGTCAAAGAAAGAAACTGAAGACAAAAATAACACCATCTAAAGTTGCCGAATAAGTTAGAAATACAAAGAATACAATTAGAAAGTTAATTTCTGCATGGAGAAAACTACTCTGGGAGTACGTACTATCAACCTTAATACTGTAGAAAATAATGATATTACTAAAATAAGCCAGGAGGTGGGAGGCAGGAAGGTTCAGGTGAGTGCTAATTGGTTCATCGCTTACAGCACGCGCTCCGCGGTCTAAAATTGAAATTGGTTATTAACAGAAAGTAATGACTTCAGCTTCTTAATATTCTTCATAACCTCAGTGAAATTTTTAGAAAAGATCTCTTTCAGGGAAGAAGTATTTACCCAGATCTCAAAATTTCCTTCAGACGTACTCATTTCCACCTAGACAATTCGGCAACGTAAGTTAATAGTCTACTAAAATCTGGATCTAGAGTAGGATCTCATTGTCCTAGGATTACGCCTATCAGCACGCCAGCTAGCATCCTTCCCATTTGGTGGCGGGGGCCATGGAAAGAGCTGAAGTTATTTCTCCTGACGTTCAAGATGCTTGTTTCTAGGTGGTGAAACGTGGAGCAATTCTTTAAATTCCCCCTTTGAACTTTGCACTTGCCTTAGTTACTTGTAGTGTGTAGTTTCCAAACACAGTTATTAAAATGGTTAAAAGGCAAAGCATGTCCCAAGTGGCTGAGATGGTCAGGGCTAAGTCTGAGAATCACTGAATCCCACCCAGAAACCTGGCTTCTGAATCTTGCCCAGGAGTCCTTGCTAGGAGTCCACCTGGCACGGAGCAGAAGGCATCACCAGGCCACTGTAGCCAAGATCTCCAGGGATGTGGAAACGGTCGCTGCCTCCACACCCCACCACACTGCAGGGCAAGGGCAATTTGACAGCACCAGAAACTGTCTTGTTAGGCCATTCTACCTCTTAATAGCAATACCTGCCTCTTACTCAGTCTCTCTGTGGACTAAGCGTCTTCTCTGATGTTCCCTTTCCAGTGTCCCAAGCAGTGCTAGAAGTTTCTTCATAGTCTTGTACATTTTCCCATGGGCGAGCCGGAAGCCTAAAGAAGCAGGTTCCCCCGCCAGTTATGAGGCAGATCTGGCCTTCTCATCGCATTCTCGGTGAAGCCAAAGCTCATGGTTTTAACCAAAATGCATTGCTAGAAAACGATACATCAAGGGCTGGCCAGACAGCTCAGCAGACTAAAGCACCTGCCTAGGCAGAGTACAGCGGCCAGGGTTCAATCCCCAGTGTACCATGCTGGCTTTGGCCCCAGGTCACACTGGACAGCAATTGAGACTCGGCGCAGCAGCGCGTGCCTATAATCCCAGCTCTTGGGAGGCTGAAAATAGGCAGATCACTATGAGTCCGATCTATGTAGTAAGACCCTGTAGAAAATAAAATGATAAATCATGCTGAACCCAAATCCACCTTTTCTATAACTCTTGATAAATAGCACCTGCTTGGTTCTCTGGGGAGACAACAAACAACTCTAATCCCTTTTCATATGCTATCATCTTCCAATACCGGAAGACAGAATCCGTGTGAGCCCCACCTGCCCAGCCTTCCTCCCTGTCAATCTCCCAGCAGGTGCACAAGGGACCCAAAAGAGACCACATGCTCATCTGACTTAGGATGAAGCCACCGAGTGACTCATTGCATTGGAACCAAGAAGCTTCCAGTCAGCGCACGCCCGATGCTAGCCTTTAAGTTCTGTTTTGAAGGAGTCCTGAAGAGTTGGGTTGCTTGGGAAAACCTCCTAAGAAGATTTCAGGCCACAGCCCAGTCCCAACTCTCCAGGCTAAAGGCTGGGTGCAGCGGCGTGGCTATTATAATGTACATCTAGCACAGAAGTATATTATATGCAATTTTTCAATTTAACTCCCTAATGATATTTATTCACAGTCATATTTAAATGAGTTTCTACTCCTCAGTGCACACTGACTGACATGGAGGGGAGGGAAAGTAAGGTAAAAAGGACAGAGATTGCCCACCAAGTGGGAGTCCTCCCCACACTCATGGGGGCATGGCTGCAGGGTTGGGGTGCAGGGGTGCTGTGGTTTATAGTCTCCCAGCAGACTGACTTTCACATACAAATGCCTCCGCCTGGCCAGCCGGCTGAGAACACTGCTTCGCGTGTCCCATGCCAAGAGCCACAGGCAGCTGGGCACGGGCCCCAGGGCCTTGCCTGGAACACATTCTCCCAGGACCTCGGGCTTCCCAGCAGGGGCTCATTCCCCGATTCCAGGGAAATATTCCACTGCCTCGGTTCTGCAGAGGGCTGCAGCCGCCACCCTAGTGCACACCTGTGTTGGCCACAGAGCCATGGACCCAGGCCTGGAAAACACGGCCTCATGTCTTGGCTGGGAACAGAGACCAATATAGCTCCGCCAGACTGAGTCAGGTCGCTGACCTTGCCACCCTGTCCCTAAATCCTCCCTGCAGTGTCTTTGATGTCACCTCCTTGATGTCCTATAATCCCAGCCCCCCACCCCAAGTCCCAGGGCACCTGCAAGGCTCTCCACTCCCTCCCCACCATTAGTGGTGCCCCAGGCCCTCTGTCCCACAAAGGGGAAAGGAAACACACTTCACTACAGCCCAGAAGGAACCTCCACAGGGAATCAGTCAAAAGACAGACACTAACATTACATTTTCTCACTCCCCTCTCATTGGGAGGAAAGTCTGTGTGGGGCTGGCTGTGATCGCATGCTGTCTGCATAAGTGAGATAGAGCTATCTCAATCACCTCGGCCTCCTCCGCCTCCTCCTCACCCTCTCCCTCCCTCTCCTGTTCCTCCTTGGCCTGTTCCCTCTGTGCCTTCAAGGCCTCCCTCTTCCCTGGCCCCCATTCCCTGGCCCCCAGCTGCCCTAAGAACCCACTGAAAGCTGTGGTACACCTGCCCAGGTAGGGCCAGGGACATCAGCACCTTCCACACAGACATAGGAAGGAAAAGAAGGGGTCCTGTTTGGCTGTCTCAGCTGAGAGGAATCCACCAAAACCCCAGGGGAGAGATGAGGGCAAGACAAGCCCTTCCAAGCAGACAGCCTGAGACATCCAGCGTCCCAGGCCACTACTTCCCATTATACTGGCAAAACAGTTTGCACAAAGTCATCCCCTGCGGCCCTTGGACATGGCACCTTCCCTGGGTGTGGCCCGGATAGCACACAGAGGACCGAGAGTCTGCTAGGGGAGGAGACAGGGCAGGTGACTGGCAGCTACTGCGGCTCACAGAGTGGCAAGCTGTCCTTTTTGGCCTCCTCAGCATCTTAAATCATCGCCGGATGGTTCCCTGTCAGGAAGGTGTGGGGACGAGCCCAGGGATGGCGAAGCATACCTGATAGTAGCAGCCGGACTTTCCTCCTCCCACATAGACACCAATGAGTGCCAAGTGCTGGGCCCTGTGCTCGGGGACCAACCCGTGCTCAGTATCTGGACCCAGTGAGGACTTGGCCAGCCCTCTTCAATCCAGTGAGACCAAGGCCCACAAAGATCCCAGAACTTATCTGAGAGCCATTACAAGGAATGGCACCTGGCCAAGGCATAAATCTAGCCCTAATCCCAGAAACTATGATCTCCCCACCAGGACACACACTCATTCTGAAGAATCCCCAGGAACGCAGCCCAGGCCAGCCCAGATAATCCATCAGTGCAGAGGAAGAGCACTCCTCTGTCAAAATGAAAGATGCTAATAGCAAGGATGTAGAGCTGGGAGTGTCCACATTTCCATCAGATCTTCTTGTGCAGACATGAACAGGGGAAAAAAAAAAATCACACCATATTTCCCTCTCAGAAGCCAGTGCCGCCCGGAATCCAGACACCCACCCTAACTACTGAAGGGCGCCATTGTTTCTCCACAGACCTCTAGTCCCTACCATGAATTATTAAGGAGCCATGTGGGCTTGGCTGAATGAATAAATCTGGTCAGTTACATTTCACCCTATCCGCTAAACTTTAAATATTATGCCTCAGGTCAGACAGCCATTGCCTTCATTTTTCTTGGCTTCAGAGAGGCAGGGAGGAGACACTGAACCCAGAAGCCAAGTGC
The DNA here is from genome assembly GCA_002564285.1 of Tympanoctomys barrerae. Classification (NCBI taxonomy): domain Eukaryota; kingdom Metazoa; phylum Chordata; class Mammalia; order Rodentia; family Octodontidae; genus Tympanoctomys; species Tympanoctomys barrerae. The sequence continues at coordinate 9,980 of NDGN011184235.1, read as the reverse complement.
CTGAACATTTGTCAGAGCCCGCCTCACCCAATGCAAGGCCTCCTGTTCAGGCCCACTTGGGTTTGGCCTTCCTAGAACAACTGGAATTTGGGGTAAAAGCCAGCCTTTTCATAAACAGTAAGCCTTCTGTATAGAAGGCATATGTTTCCAGAATCTTCCAGACTCTCCTGAGAGGGAGTTTGAAGTAGAGGCCAAGAACAGAGGTCAGCATGGAGTTTTCTTTCATTTGGCTTACTGAAGCAGTCACAAGCAGGACAAGCAAGAGCAAGAAAAATGGGCTGACCCCAAACAAAGACAAACATTTTCAACAGGGGTTACCAAGGCAATAGCTTAAAACACAAACCTGGCCCACTGTCTGTCTGTACGAATAAAGTTTTATTGGAACACAGCCATGCTCATCTGCTCTGTCTAAAACCAGTTTCATGCCACGAGTGAATCGCTGCAGCAAAAAGGGGAGCCTCAAATATTTATTTTCTGGCCTTTGACAGAAAAAGAGATTTTCTGACCCTCAATTTAGAAAAACTTTCTTAAGTGGTTAGAACTACTTCTTGAGCCTTTGTAAAAAGAAAATAATATCTCTAAAATATATTTGGTTCAATTATGTAAGGAGAGAAAAGGATAGGGGGAAAAAAATGGTGGCTCTTGAGCTCCCTTCTAGTCCCACAGGAGGGTAAAAGGGCCTGGGAACCTGGTAGCCAGGGTCTCAGGTGACAGAAGGACAATCCGTGGCCCACCTCGGGAAGCCAGCCCCACAAGCCCAGCGCTAACACGCAGCCTCGCTGCACCACAGGGCTCGTGGTTTTGCCCCCCTCACCACAGCAAGAAGCCTGCCCGGAGCTGTGCTGTGGCAGGGCCACATGCAGCGGTGCCACGCATCTGCCAGCATCAGCGCCTCTGGCCCCTGCTTGCAGATACTAAGTGCACACAGGTGTGTGGGGACCCGGGAGGCTGACCCAGAGGAGCCCCGCTTGCAGGCCCTGCACCACCGAAACTGAGGCAGGGGCTGGGGTCTCAACCCCTCTCTGCTGCTGACCCCTACGACCTTCAGAGAGTCATGTCATGTCTGTGTGTCTCAGCTGTTTCTGCTGCCAAAGGGACTCACAGAACCTTGGGCATCTAACGCAGCTCAGTCACCCCAGAAGTAACTCTGAGCATCTCCTAAGCTGCGGGCAGCACTCCAGGAACTCGGGACAGAGCGACAAGCAAGAAAGGCCAGCGCTCTGCTTCCTGGAGCTCACAGTGCAGTGCGGGGAGGGAATACGGGGAGGAAGGCACACGTGAGTCTCTGACAGTGCTGCGCTGGGGTCACGGAGAGGGACGCTGTCCTCCTATTCTGGGCCACTAGAGGCTTAAACACGCACACAGCAGCCCTGCTGGGAAGCAACTGCTAACAACGGTCCTAGACTCAGAACTGTGAGACCTCTTGGAAGTGTGAGCCCAGCCTCACAAGCAGGCCTGGCACTGAGGCAGGTGCTCTAAGTATGCACTTGGTAGACCAGGTAACGGAGCACAGCACCACAGCTATCTGCCCAGGATGGGACAGCTAGGATAAATCAGGGACAGCAATACAACCTAGTGCTATGGCACACGTGCCAACCACGAGGCCATCCTGCCCCTGCAGAGAGGCAATGTCAATGTCTTCGTGTCGACCATGCTGGCTGGGGCTACTGAATCCTTTCCTCACTGTCCTGAGGAGGAAACTCTCCATATTCCTGAGAAAGGACAGCCATGCATCTTTTTCTCTGGGCCAAAGTCTCCCGCCCAGGAGTTGGCAGGAGGGCAGGTATCTAGTTGTACTGGAAGGAAACTGACCTCACGCCATGAAGGGGAACAAAACAAGGATGCCAGCAGGGTGGGCAAAGAAAAATAAACCATGCCCAGCAGGCAAGTATCTGGCTCCGGTACCCTCTGTCACATAAGTGTTTCCCAAAGGTCCAATTTGTAAAAGCTTGACCCAGAAGCAGTATTGGCAGGTGTTGTGGTCCTTTAAAAGGTGGGGCCTAGCAGGAAGTCTTTCAGTATGGAGGGTGTGACCTGGAGTGGGGGCTCGGGATCTTGTGAGCTTCTCTGTCCTTGATGTGTGCTCAATCAAACTCATGGAGCTGCCCAGTCTTCAACCAAGAGGCAAAAGAAACTTTCTTTACTCCCCAAGTATCCTATGGCCTGTACCTCAGCAGAGGGATCAAAGCGGATGAAGACACCCTTTGTTTCCCTCTAACTCTCTTCTTGTTCTGTCTCAGCCCCTTTAAAGGTTCCAACCAGCTTTTCCACATAACATAAGCCATCAGGGAAGGTGGGAAAGCCTAACTCTAAGCCTGGGCCAGCACCTTACAGCAAGGATATTGGTGGTAGTGCTGAAAAGTAAAATGTTCCCCTAGAAGAGTATAAAAGGAGAGTCAGGGGTGTGTAGCACCCCTTTTGCCCCACAGCCGGTTCTGGGGAGGCAAGCATTGGCTTATGCAGGGTGTTTGCAGCTTCCCTTCTGGAAGAGGAGGATGCTAAGAGGGTTAAGACTCAGTTCTGCACCGAGACCCCCACGCAGCCATCCTGCCTGGCACTAGTGGGCATGCCTGCCCTCTCACCACTCAGGCTAGGCTAGAGAAAGGAGAAAGCAGAAGGAAAGGACAGGGCTGTCTCCTGGTACCTGGGACAGCAGGACGGAGGGCTGCAGAAAGTGACGCGAGGCCCAGTTCCCAGGCCCAGCAGGCCCACCCACCCCAGAGGCGCCTTTCTTTCCGCATGGCACTGCAGACCTTCCCAAGCTTGTTCCAGGAAGTGCCCGGGAACTGTCTTCTTTCTGGGGCTGGAAGCAGAGAGCAGTATTGGGGGGCCCTGGAGCTCCCCCCGGGGTTTCAGTTTCTCCTGCCTCGCTGCCTTCTTTGTCTCAAGGATTAGCACACTGTTCCGCTGTCAACATAGGTGCCTGATCAGCCCTGCGACCTCACACAGACCCTCGAATGGAAGAACAAGAGGGGGCCTTGGAGGATGGTCCCAGAGAGCACCTCTGGCGGGGCTGCCTCCCGCTCCAGGGACCTGTCCTGGCTGTGTCTGGGAGCTGTGCCACGTGTTCCTCCTCGAGCGCACTTCCAGAAATGGAGCATCTTGAAGGTAAGAGGCTGACATCACCACTAAGCCTGTGAAGGAAGATGCGAGGGGCAGGGTAAAAATAAGACCTCTTCTGAGGCACACGGTGAAGGTTGGTCTGTGCAGGCTTCACGTTTCCCACGTTGTCTCCAACCTAAGCCGCGCCACTCCCTGACTCCAAGTATTGCCTCCCGGCTGTAAGCCTCCAAACTAGGATGCTGGCACTGGGGGTATTCACAGACACTTGAGGCACACAGGCGTGTAATCGAGCATAAAATGGACTTAAAGGTGTGCGGCAAATGCTAATTCTATATGAAACCAAACACATATATCATGCGGTGACAGGAAAAGCTGCACACATTTACTCATTAAATGCTGTGTGGAGAGCAGGTAGCTGGGCTGACGCAGCTTTATCATGAGAGGAAGAACAGAGCCAGAGCTCATTCACCTTTCCCGTTCTCTCCCCTGAAAGAAGTATGTGTTTCTAAATTCAAATTCACCTGGTGACAGAGGCAGAGGTACAGATCTCCCTGAGCCACAGTGGAAAAACACTCCCCAGACAAATGTTTTATCAAGGAAGAAATTCTTAAAGACTCCAAACTCTTTTTTTTTTTTTCCTTTTTGTATTTTTGTAGGGAAAGATGTTTAGGGTCTCACTATTAGGTCAGACTCTAGTGATCCACCTGTTTACAGCCTCCAAGAGCTGGGATTACAGGCGTGCGCCACCACGCCCAGTTTCAATTGCCTTCTCAGCACGCACCAGGGAAGGGGCCAGTACAACAGGCCTGAGAATGGAACCCCCAGCCCTTGCACCTGCTTGCAGGCACTTTAATCCACTGAGCTATTTGGCTGGCCCTAAAAGCTGCTTTTTTTTTTTTTTTTTTTTTTTTACAGTACTAGGGATTGAACTCAGAACCTTGTGCTTGCCAGGCAAGCACTTATTCTACTGAGCTATCTCCCAGGCCCCAAACTTCTAACGATCTCATTTTTCAGGTGGGAAAACTGGGACCCACAAAACAGAAGAATGGAAGTAGACTGAATGCCCAGCCCCTGCACCCCAGGAGGGGTGCTTTGGGTATGCGTGCCGCCACCTCCAACTTGAGGCTACTCCTCAGGAGGCCACTAGCCCTTTCCAACTTGACTGGTTCTGCCCAGTGCTGGGACATCACACTGCCTGAATAGATGCAGCCGCAAAGAAATATTTCTGCCACACAGCCATGCTTGGAGATTCCACCTAGGCATCTGCTGACACCAAAACCTTGGTCTACTGGGGTAGAGGCTCTTCCCTGTCCCAGGACGGTGTGCATAGGGCACCAAGGCAGTGCGCAATCCTGCTGTCCAGCCCAGCTGTTACAGCTGCTCTGGCCACCACTCAGAGGGCAGAGGCATACCCAGAAATCACCCTGTCCTTCTAGCATAGCTCTGGTAAATTTATTTCCACAAAAGATGTCATGATTCTATGCTTATCAAGGCCTACACAGCCCAGCCATAGAAAGGCTGAAGATGTGAGGAGGAGCTTACGTGTCAATCAGCGGCTTGCACCTCCTGGACTAGGATAAACTCGCCAGACAAATGTGCAATGTCCAGGCATTCCTGAGCCTTGAGGGAGTGAGGCGGGAGTGGACACAGAAGGCTGGGAGGCTGGACAGTGGGCCCAGAGCTGGAGACAAGCTCTCCAAAGGGAGGGCTGTGCCAGTGTCATGTGGGCTGCACGGCCTGCGCCACCCCATCCTCTGCTTCTGGAAAAGGCGGCGCTGTGCTGTGGTTAAACCCGAGGCTCAGCAGGACGCCTGCCCTTCCTGGGTTGGGCCCCAAGTCCTCCGCTTCCCAGATGAGAGACGGAACAGTCTGTCCTGAGTCGTTTCCTTGTCCACACACAGGCACCGTACTCTGCACATGGGTTTCAGGGGCAGAGGGAAAACCAGGGGGGTAAACATGAGGCAGGCATTGAGCACCATCTAGGACTCAGCTACCATAAATATCCCAGAGGGTGTACCAAGGAGGTGGGCAACACCTGTGTGAGTGCCCTGCCTGGGCCCAGAGTGTGCACCGGCCCAAAAAGTAAGCCAGCGGCCCACTGGGCTGTTGCCAGGCAATCCTGCACCTGTGAGCCACCTGCCCCTGCTGACACATGGAATTTCAGTTACTGGAACTTAGCACTCCAGAGAGCACAGCCTTATTCTGCATGCCTCTGCCACCGAATTTCTGACTTTCTCTTATCATGCAGACCCCAGATCTGGGGATCTTTGTGACCCAGCTTTCTGGTGCGACCCATGGCCTTGTTGAGAATGCGACCCATGGCCTCGTTGAGAATGCAGAAACGTACAAAGCTGTCTCTGCGTTGTTACTTCCCTAGCGGCCTAGACATTAACATTTCAATATGAGACAGCAAGGACAATTTCCTCGGTGTCATTTTTTATTGGCTAAAATGGGAAATCTAAATGCTTTTGTAAAAAAGTTTGGCCCCTTTGGGACACCATAAAACTATTTTTGGTTTGCAATTTTAAAAGGCAGCCCATGAATACTTTAAGCATCCCTGAGCTGCCCTCAGGAATCAATGGCTCTTCAGCCTGGGCCTCCTCTCCCATTGCAGTCCAGAAATCAGCACTCAGGGGACAGGATGTGGCCGTGCTGCACACACAGCGAGGTGACCATTCCCTTCCACTGGGACAAAGTGAGCACTGGTCCAAGAAACAGCCAGCCTCCCACAGGGCAGTTGCCAGGCAACCCTACACCTGTGGGCCACCTGCTCATCTATAATGCACACTCAGCTAGGCCAGCACCTCCTGGGCCAGTGCAGCAGGGGAAGGTGCTAGGCGCTCAGCAGGCACCTGGTCCATCTGTATCCGCCTCAGGGGCATCCCCAGGTAACGCCCCACCCAGCAGCTGCTGGCTCCCACCCAGGGTCAACAGCAAGAGCAGGCAATTCCTGCCACCCAAAGCCAGGGACAGGAGCTGATGTCAAAGCAACCAAAAGCACAGAAGGCACCTCCCGAGTGTTCTCTCCTATGGCTCCCTCCTCTCACCACCTGGAGGACCAGCCGAGTCTAGCAGTGGTTCTCAAGCCTGGAGAAGCGTTAGAACCCTGCTAGATCTGCCTTAAATATGGACTTTGCATTCCACTCCTGCACAGTCCACTTGAGCAGGCCTGAGGAAGATGGATTTTGTTGGTGCAATGAGTGACTGGGAACCAGCAACCAAGGTCACTGTCAACCGATACCAGAAGGAGGCAGCCACACGGTCCTGCACTGCAGGGCAACACAAGCTCTTCAGAGCAGGCCCCACAAACCCTTGGGGCCAGGCAAAGGTCAGCTTTTCCACAGCCGGCGCAGGCCTGCTCTTTCCACTCTCTGAAAACCCAGGTGACACGATAGGACACAGCAGCAAAACCTTCAGGGCTCCCTGAAGATGGCCCCAGACGACCAACCAGTACCAGTACTTCCTCTCACCAGGTGAGTGAGACGGCACAGAAAGCACACTTACAATTTGGAAATGAAGAAGCCCCCGGCTGAAGAGGCCACACGCCAGCCACCGCCCTGCTCCAGGAAGAGGCCCTCCCCAAAGCCGTCTGCCTGCATGCATGTGTCTCAGAGCCATCCGCGATGGTACAGGCTGAGGGAGCAAGCAGGGTTTAAAGGCCTAGCAGAGGTGGAAAACACCAGGTAAGTGAGGACGGTGACCCCAAAGGGGCGAGCTTTGGGTTGCCAGGGACATCTTCTGAACTTCTGCCATCATACAAATAGGAGCTCACAAGAGAAACACTTCCTAGTGAGAATCCGGTATGCGCTGCTCTTCTCCGGCCATGTCTTCACTACCACACACACAGACACACACGCAGGCATACATCAGAGGACACTGTGGCAGATGGAGAAGCTCCGGTTCAGCACAGATTTAAGGATGAGAAGGGCACGCATGCTAGAGAGGTGATCTGGGTGGCTGAGGAATCAGCGATCCGGTGGCATGAGACTGCCTGGCTACTCCAGGGAAACAATCAACAGGGCCCTTCCTCCAGGCCAGGCCACCTCATGGCAAAACCACGAGGCTCTCTGTGGGGTCCCTTGGGACTTGACTTAAATCCAAATAAAACTCAAAGGATCCAGACTCATCTCTGGATGTTCTAAGAGGTTAAGAATCCAAGAATAAAGACCTCATGGAGAAAGGTGGGAGAAGAAAGCCAGAAATGTAGATCTTGGAGAAATAACTTGAAAATAAGAATCAAGAAAGAGCCAACCTTCCCGCTTACAGGAAAAAGAAAAACTACTTAATAAAATGACACCTCAGTGCCGCCTATTTTTTTTAAGCTTGTCTTTCAGAACTGAACTTTAAAAACAGGCGTGTGATTATTTTACTAGTTCAATTTCACAAAAATGAATAATCCAAGAGTCTCTTGAAGCTTTAGTCAGGGTCCTGTGCTCAGCATCCTGAAGAGTTCCAACTCCCACAACCTCAAAACATCATTTTCTGTTTGGCACAGAGTATGTGGCAAAATACCTCGGAGGATAAAGTAAACAGATATAAAGGGAACTTTGCAAAGACCACTGAAGCTGCCACGCCCCTCACTCACACAGATGCCTCACAAAGTTAGCGCCTGGTTGTGTTTGGGGGCCCTGGCTGGGTCTGCCCTGGCATCAACTAGGTTTGTGAGCTGTTACGCCCTTGGCTGTGACTACCTGAAAATTAACTTAGACAAACAGCGAAGCAACCCCAAAAACAGCAGTAGCAACATGCATGCTTCCAAAGGTATCCTACCTTGTAGCTTCTTGCCAGTCTTCTCAAGAGGCAAGAAGCTAGAAAAGTGACCGATGTGGCCAGAGAGCTTGGGCTTCGGCATGAGATCAAGTTCTAAGCCCCTGTGGCTACTCACCATCAAGGGATGTTGAGCACGTCTCCTACCTTTCTGAGTCTGTTTCTTTGTTCTGTATAAAAGGAATTATAAACCAGGTGAGGTGGTGCATGCCTACAATCCCATCTACTCAGGAGACTGAGGCAGGAAGGTCACAAGTTCATGGCCAGTCTGGGCAACTTAATGTGACCCTGTCTCAAAAAAAACAGAAAGGGCTGAAAACAGAGCTCAGTGGTACAGTCCCTACCACGGCCCAGGTTCTATCCCCAGCAACACAAAAAGTGATAGTTCTCAAAATGATTGGGAGGATTTGAAAGTCAGAAATTCAGGGGACAGACTATCTTGCCTCTAAAAAGCTCTCTGTGGAAGTGATAATAATGAAGACAGCAACAGTGACACCAACCTTCTACTCCTCCCTCATCTCAGAGCTACGACCATGTTGTATCAGGTGGAAGTTATGATGCTGGCAATATGGGCCAGATCCACCTGGTCCTGAGGATCAAGACACACGTGGATCCTCCGGGCATGGACACACTCAACCAAGCACCTCATGCCCAACTCCAGGGAACCATCTTCCATCAACACCCAAAAATCATGCACAAGCTAAAAACTCCCTCCAGGGGCTGAGGAGATAACTTGGTGGTCTAAGTGCCTGCCTGGCGGGCAAAAGGACCAGGGTTTGATCCATTGTAACACTTGCTGTGCCAGCCACAAAACCAAGCATGGTGGTACATGCCTGTAATCCCAGCACTGGGAAGGCTGAGACAAGAGGATCACTATAAGTCTGAGCTGTGTAGCAAAACCTATACAAAATAAATAAATTTAAAATATTGTTAAAAATTAAAAAATAAAAACTCCCTCTGGACATGCAATTCCTAGGGCACTTCCCGAGCCCCCATCTACAGCCTACTAATCTCAGGCACAAACACACACTGATGTCTCCAACCAATCTGCTATGGCCCCTGGGAGGGCAGAAATTGGAAGTCACCATGGGAAAAGAGCCTGAGTTATATTTGATGGCTCTTTAGCAGCAGTCGCTGGTTGAGACTAATGTAAGTAGTTCCTTTGAATAACGCTAGCAATTAATTCTGGCCAAAGAGCAGGAGACAGATGTGATATCCACTGAGTACAGGTCTCTACAACGTAGGAGGCATCCAAAGGGACTACCTCAAGCGGGTTGCAGAGAACTGGGGGCTCTGGGCTCGTTATTTCAATCCTGAAAGGTGCCAATCACTGTCAAAAGCAGTGTAATCTCGCCCCAAGGCCTTCAGGAGCACTAGGAGTCGCGGCCCACAGTTAGCCCTCCAATGTTGGGTTCATGAGCTACGGGCCTCCTCCAGCTGGGCGGGTACAAGCGTCTGAACAGAGTACACCCTGAGCGTGAAGAATGTGCAAATACAAATACTCAGCCAGAAGGGGACAGAAGCAGGTGGATAATGTTGGCCCTACTGGGTTTATGAGACAAGTGTGCAGTTGAGCACTGTTTATATGGTTCACAGGGGACTCTTGGGTAGTGACAGAGAATATAACTCTCTTTCTGTTTAGAGCTTCGCGAGAGGAACAGAGAATGTAGAGAAAGAGAAGCGGGCCTGGGTGATTTCGAACACACACACACACACACACACACACACACTCTGTGTTCTATGTATTCTTTATGTTGTCTGGGCAAGTTAAGAAATTTAGACTCCCTGGAAATGATTGCTTTATCCTCTTTATACAATTCCCTAAGCAGGTGAGTGAATATCCTGGAGCAGACTTAAAGAAAGACCGCACAAGGCAAAAGGAGCATCTGGGTGTGGAAACACCAATGAACACTTAAAATGGCAATATTTTTGTAATTAATTTTATTGAGAAACAACTAGCAATGAGACAATTTCAAAACCGATTAGTAGGACAGTTTCGATAATTAATATATTGCATATTGTTGTCTTCGTAGTAGTTATTCATAGTATATGATATAGACATGATATCCTGTTCAAACACTATTAGAACAAATCTTTCTTCTCAATGAATTAAGAGAAAGTAGCTGTATATCTATCTTAACTATTTTGTA
>NDGN011184190.1:0-10967 GCA_002564285.1 Tympanoctomys barrerae | reverse complement strand
GGAACATTTAAGATGTGGGGTCTAGTGGGAGGGGGTTAGGTCCTGGGGGCACCATGCTTGGCAAGGACAAATGCAAATCTCTTAATATCCTGGTTAGTTCATGTAAGTGAGTTGTGATAAGAGCAAGCCTCCCCTGCAAGTCCCTTGCGAGTCTCCCAAGGGACTGTTCTCTCCCTCTCTCACGTGCTGCCACCATGGTGACCTGTTCCATATCGTGATGTCGCCAGAGACCAACTCCTAGGGTGCCTTGCACTTCCAGCCATTGAAACTGAGGCATATAAGCTTGTCAAATATACAGCCTTAGGTATTTGTTGTAGCAACAAAAAATAATCTCAGACATCTTAGTGATGTGTTAAAAAATATAAACTATAAGTGAGGGCAAAACCTGTTTCTTACAGTGTAACACATAATTTAAGGCTATCATCAATACTTAAATATTAGATAACAACTAATATTTACAGCAGAGCATATATGCAATGTACTTTACCCACATCCTCTTATTTAAGAGTCTCAGTAACTTAAGAGATACTTCCTATCATTTCCTCCTACAATTTCTATTGTTTGATTTCTGTGGGGAAACTGAAGCTTGCGGAAGTATATTACCAACATTGGATATGCAATAGAGTCAGGATCTGGATCCAGAACATTCAATATTTGGAGCTGACTTCTCAAGCTCCACAAATGTCAAAAACCCTGTAAACTGGATTGCAGACATTTTAGTACCATTCATGCAGTCTATCCACATTTAGTTACCCTGACTTATAACTTTTACTGAAGGAATACATTTGGTATATTCGAGGAATGACAAAAAGGCAAGTGCTGTCAAACTTTTGAAGGCAAAAAGCAAACATGAGGGAGATAGATTTGGAGAAAAGAGTGGAGGCCAAAGTGCATGGGGCATTGGAGAAGTTTGGATTTTGTGTAAATGAAACTGAACTCATAGGTGAGATTAGGATTTGGCCTAATTTGGATGTGAACATTTTGGCTGTTGACCTAGATGATGTGCTGTGGGTGTGGTAGCAAGGGTGGCTCTTGAAGTAAGTTGGACATGAGAAGAGGAAATGCTGACTTGTGGGGCCACAGAGGCTGACTAAAAGTGGACAAAATTAGAATAAGTTGGAGGGAGAGGTCCTTAGAAAATATAGATTGAATTGGTGTTTATGTAATAAGCTAAACACAGTACAATTACTGACATTTTGTGAGTACCTAGTTAATGGTGATTCCTACTGCTGTCATCATTTTGAGAGACAAAATGACAGTAGTAATAATCATGGAGAATCAGCCTTCTCTTGGGTACTTTATCCTTCCTCCTTTTAGGCCTTGCCTTTGATCTCCAGTGATTACTCTCTGAGTGATCTCTAAGCTGTTTAATTCAGAGTAATTTTTTTTTTATATATCCAAGGTCTCTCTGTGGTCTTTAGATTTCTACTCCTTGAAATGCCTTGACACTGGGGATTATATGTTTTTGTAAATCTTTTTGCACATCTCTTGGGACTCTTTCTGTGACTTCTCTTTTCTGCCTTGCTAGTGTAGAAGTTGCTGCTGAAGAAACTGATCTTAAGACTTTCAGCCTCATAGGTGAAGTTCTCACCTTTGACCTTATTTCAAAGTTAACTCTTCATTTTCAGTTCTTCCAAAGTCAGGACAAACCTAAAAGAAAGGAAATTAATCTATCCCTAATCCTTTAATTTCTTACCGAAGGCCATAAAGTATATATAACTGGAAATCTTGGGAAACATAGAGAAACATAATTTTTAAAGGCTAGAGAACTAATTTTCTATTGAGGAAATTATGAAGAGTTTTGAATTTGGGCTAACATACCCATGCCTAAAATTAATCTCACATTTTTGCTAGCTTACATGGTGTTCATTTTTATTTCTTGAATAATTCATGTACTATTGACCGGCGTAATAACATATTTCACTTTAAGCATACATCTACATTTCTTAGCTCAGCTCTCAATTCTAATTATTACATTCAATTTCTGTTTCTTGATTGGAAGAGGAATCCCACCTAGAACTGAACATCAGGTAATGAACTCAATTAAATGAGGCTGATGGAGTAGAGCTTACCAAAATGTAAGCATAAATCAAGTTCCTTTCTTGAATTAAATGAATTCTTAAGCAAGCAAAAGTTTATTCATAGACTCTTCAAGCTTTCAGGAGGGACCATACACTGCAGTCTTCCTTTCTTTCCTGTCATTGTACCCCACGCTCAGGAGCTCTCTGGGATCCAGAAGGGAGAACACAGCTCTTCCCTCATGGTTGATCTTGGTGTATGTCTACTTCCCAGACTATGTTTTCCCTAATCTAGCACAAGTTTGGGAAAATAGACAAGACGGAGGGGATGGCTGGGTGGTCTCTGTATTTCTCTAGTAGCCTAGTACATGTCCTTCTAGCACCATGGGAGATCTTCTGCTATGTGTAAAAGAACTCAAGGGATTCTCTATGTTTGAGAGACTCTAAGGCGATATAAAATTTTGAGTGGCTTTGGGAAGAATCCACAGGAAAGAAAGCTTTTCTCATAGTCTACTCCTCAGGTTTCTGCTTTGAACACAAGTTGCATGGTCCAGACCATTGGCCTCACTGTAAAAGAGGAAGCCAGGCAGCTTTTGTGTTTTTCCATCAGTGTACAGGCTTCATTAAGTGGGAGTCCAAAAAAGTCTGCCCCCTAGGAAAAGCACTTCACACATAATAGATGACCAATAACATGGAATAAATGCGTGAATAGGAAGAAATGGCTCTCTTTAATTTGCAAAAAGATAAAGGATGTCAAACTTACCAGTCCTTTATTATAATAATCTGAAAGTAATGGAATTAAAAGGAACAAATTGCTTCTCTTTTTAAATTCTGTTCTATTACCTTTTCTGATCATATTTGATCAAAATATTCCTTGTGAAAATTCCTAGCTCAGAGAATTTTTCTCTATTGGATCCTTTTATGAGACTAGAAAAGCTTAAATGTTGCCTTTTATCCCTTTAATCCCTTTTGCTCTATGTATTCTTCCATATGCAAACAGCTTTATGTTTGGTGCGATCCTTTTATAAAGTTTGTTTTATTATTTTGTATGGATTTATTTTTTAACCTATCATATTGCACTATAGATCTCCCTATTATTTTAAATGTTTTTCTCTGAATACTGTGATCTCCTATATAGCTGAATCAATATCCAATTCAATAGTCTTTAACTGATTCATAATCACTAACCATGTACCCACTCTAGTCACCCTTATCTGTGGGTTTGCTTTCTGTTATTTTGGTTCCTTGTTAAGTCCATACATTTTAAATAGTGTGTTTTCTGGGCAATGCAGGGCATGTCACACCTTCCTTCTTTGCACCATCCAGGACAGGTATCTCCCTCTGTCCAGGGTACTCACACTGTGTGTAGTATTCACCTGTTAGCCCCTGGCAACTACCTCAGCAACTGTGGTGGTATTGTGTGTGCTCAAATAAATGTTTATTTTACTTCAACATGGCTCAAAGCACAAAAGTAGTGATGCTTGCAAGTTAGCTATGCCAGAGACAATCTTTAAAGGGCATCCTTGAAGTGAAAGGTGAACAGTATTGACCTAATGAGAGAAAGTAGAATGGCACGTTGACATTGCTAAGAACTTTGATGAAAATTCCTTAACCATGAAATTATAAAGAGGAGGAAGAAACATGTTCAAGTTTTTCTTTTATGCCTTTAACTGTAGAAGTTGTAGCTATACTCCCTGATGAGTGCTTAATGGAGGCAGCAAGGGCATTATATTTGTATGTATAAGACAAACATGCATATGTAGAATTGGGTGCTCTTCATGGCTTCTGGCATCCATTGTGTTATTGACTGTGTCACTCCAGAGACTAGGGCCACACCAATGTATTCTATTTGTTTATTCTTCAGTGTTTGACACCATGATTGCTCTTGATATCTTGCTTTAATAACAATATAGCAAATGTCCTAGTACTTATCTGTTAACACACATGTATAGTAATTTTGGGATCACATATACTCAGAAAATGAGCTGAACACTGCACGAGTACAGAATTGGAAGTATAACGAATCGCAGCCAGTTCCTCTCCAAAAGGGCTTCATAGTGTAGCTGCTCCATAAGAGGGCTGAGGGCTCCTACATCCCTGAACTTCTGCAGCATGGCATTATCCAGCTCATCACATTTTATCCATTCAGTGGTTATAAAGTGACAGGCCATTTTTGTGTTAATTCACATGTGTTAAACTGAAGTTTAAAAAAGAAAAACTGAAGTTTTCAATTGTTTCTCTTTCTATGTTGGATTTTCATGTTTAATCTGTAAATTAACCTTTTTTGGGGGATTGACTTGTTTTTTAACTGGATTTCTTGTCATTTTCTTGTTGACTGCTATAGTGTCTTGTCAGTTTTACACATTGCAAATATTTTTTCTGAATCTATCACATCTCTTTGCTTTGTCCATCATATCTTTTGTTGAACAGTCTTCAATTTGTATGAAATCAAATCTATGTGTTTGGTCTTATATTTTCTGTCTCTGGAGTAAAGAGCTCTGTTAGAGCCATGTTTTCATGACATAGTACAAGGAGGTTGGATTATTGGAGCTTACACTGACTTGCTGTGAAGAGGTAGGGTCCAGTGAGAAGAGTAGGGTCCCTGGAGGCATGGCTTTACAATCTTTATCTCCCTTCCTTCTCCCCCTTTACTCTCTGCTTCCTACACACCTGCTGTGAGCAGTTCTTCTCCACTAGGTCCTCTCACCTCACTGTGTCTTCCTGGCTTGGAACCAGATGACTGTGGATGGAAACGCATGACAAAATAAACCTTCCCTTCATGAAACTGTGGTTACCAAATATTTTGTCCTGGTGATAAGAAAAGTCCTAAGATATCTGACAAAGAAGTTTGGACTTGCTAAAGAGCTGAAGAATTTAAATATATAATCAGTGTTTTTCACTAAAAAACTTCATTTGTCTTATCAGGTCTTCATTAAAAATAGATGTTATTAAAAAGATCACAACTGTGGAAATTTCCACACTGGTTTATACTTACTTGATTTTGACTTTCCTTGACAAATTGCTCAACTTAGGCAAAATGAAACAACGAAAAACCAGTAGGTTAGTTTCTGAGGGGAATAAGCCCAAATTTGAATAAAAATGAATGATATTGCTTGTTGATGTATTAGGTTGCTCAAGTTTGTTCAAATTCAGTGTCCACTGAGAATTCTAGAAAGTGACCTTATTTGGAAGTAGGGTCATCACAAATGCAAATAGGCTCCTAAGTGAAATTACTCTAAATTTTGGGTAGGTCACTAATTCACTAACTGGTATCCTTAGAAGAGGAGAGTAGGCAGAAACATACCCAGAAAAGAAAGCCAAGTAAAGATGGAAGTAAAGAGTGGGGCTATGCTGCCACAACCAAAAAGTGCAACCCAATGGAGGTGGGAATAGAAAAAAAAGAAATGGTTCATTCCTAGAACCTACAGTTTATATCCCAGCTCTACTGCCTACTTGATATTACCAAGGGAAAGATGGTTAACATTGTCGAAGTAACTTTTTCAATGATTAAATAGCTATGTTAACATATCAATTTATAGAATTCTTCTGAAAATGAAATGAAATACATGCAATCACTTAGCAGAGACTTGGTGATAAGATTCTGACCAAAACTGTGGAGTGGCAGTCAGAGCTTAAAACAAAATAATGGCTGTTATGCCCACTCTTTGTGTCTTTTTTTGTATTGTTAAGAACTTGTATTTTTACTATAAAGTAATAAAGTACAATTCACTTTATACTTTACAATGTCCCCAGTTGGGATACTTAATAATTATGTCCAAGATAGAAGGAACCCCTTTTTTGTCAAGGCAATACTCATCCCCTTCCCCTCTTTTCTCAGTAATGTTAATATCTGAGTTCTTTCATTTATACTTCCACCTAAAAACTAATATCCTTGCTAGTCCCTCAATTTTATGCTTTTATGGAGAAAGATATATTGTTATTGTCTTCTCTCTATAAAAAAGCAGAGATATAAATTAGACCTTAAGAACAATCCTGTACCCAAAGCACAGAAGAACAAATCAGCAAATCAAAACCCATAATAAACTTGTCTTAGAAAAAACAAACCTCCATACTTACATTCCCCCTGTGTTTAGAAACATTCACAAATATTAAGTGAGTAGCTTTCATAGCAGCTATTGCAGTATGCCCTTAGGTGGATACATTTTCTCTCACATAGTCTGAATCTGAATCAACAGTGAAGACTCACTGGACAGCCTGTTGTCCTGCCCCTGAATTATACATCTCATCACTAAATGAGGTCTGAAGTGACGCTGGAGCTAATCAATAGAAGGACTTGATCATTGTTCAATACAGGAAGGAAAGTCTGATGAACAAAATGCAGAACTGGGAGTGGAGCCAGACCTGAATTCCAATCTTCTCTTACTTAGCTTTGCAAGCAAAAGCCTGACCAATGATTTTGCTTCTGGAGCCTGTCCTGATAACTCTCTCCTTATAAATCCTTCTATGCCCCCAGCTTCTTATTTGAAAGGATAGATGGTTGAAGAGATCAAAAGAAAAAGGCACGCAGCAGCATCAGCAGAAGCTACATGAATGAGGTCAAGGCCTGGGATTTTCATTCTCTAGTTTTGGAGTATGTATATATGTGTGCATGTGTGTATGTGTAGTATACACATGCTTGTGCGTCTCTCCCAGTCTTTGTTACTGACTCTATTTTTGAACCTTAACACTTGATGGCTGTTCATCCAGCATCTATTTACTGATTTCTATTCTTTATGGGTGACTGTGGTTGCAAACAGAGATTCAGTTATGGACAAATCACTTCTGCTACCAAATTTCAATGACCCATTAGAAAACATTCAACTTTTTAATAATTTTATACTTTTTGAATTATAGAAATTTTCATGAGTGAAACTTTGAGAGAAAAATGGTAAAACTAACCCAAATATCCCCATTATCTAACTTTACAAATTTTCAGCAAATGGCCATTCGGGCTTCCCACAGGCCTTGTTCTCTACTTGCTCATGCAGCAGTGCCTACACATATGTGCTAGATGGTGATGAAGCAAATCTCAGACATTCTGATGCTCTGGTAGAGCAGCTTGGGTTTCACCAGAAGGAGTATTAAGCCAAGGCTCCTATCCCACAATGCTCCTCTGTTGATGTTGGATAGATTTCCTTCAAGTACTAGATTTCAGGCTCTGCCAAGGGCTGCTGAAAGCAACTCAGCCCTACCAGTCCCTAGAAAAGTACATAGACCCCTAATGCTTTGGATTTCAGAATTCCACAAGCTCCCCAAGCTCTTATGAGCAAGCAAAGACAATATAACCAGGCTTAGGTGCATGTGTATGGAAAGCAGGACTAATAGCTTCTTTGTTTACACTGTGTGTGCCTAAGAGGGCTGCTTTCCATGACCAGCTGCTCATGTCTCCTCCTGAACTGTCAGAAACTTCCTCATTCCTTTGGGCTCACATTTCAGCTAAGAGTGTCAGTTTGATCCTGGCCCGAATTCTTGGCCACTGCTATTCATAAGTTTTCTTGTTGCTTTGTCCTTGGAGCTTGATATTTGGATTGTAGGCCAAACTGATGAGGGGTAGACTTAAGAAATGTGGAATAGTAGGAGTCCTTATGGCAAAAGCTAGCAAAAGTGCGATCTTTGAGTTCACTAACTGCTAAGCATGCAACAATTTTGTAATTCAGCTGCTTAATATTGTCCTCCTTTTCACAGTGTGGAAAAGATAAGTAACTAGACCGAAGCCTTATGATCGTGAGAAGCAGGGCTGGGTCCAAACCCTGATAGGCTAGTTCCAATGCTTATCCTTTCAGTAACTGTGCTGGACTGTAATTTTTCTGGTGTCTCCCAAGTAACTACTAATCTGTGGTGAAGGAAAGTCTGGCAAGTACCAAGTAAGAACAAACATGATAGGATAATACAAAGAAATGAAAAGAGAGTGGAATCAAACCACAGGAGAAACTGTGGAGGAAAGTAATAGATTTATGGGAATTATGGATTAATGCTATTCTTCCTGTGTAATTTACTCACGAACATAAAAAGTCTTTTAAAAATGAGACCTTCAAATAATTTTGGGTAATAATTTGGGATAAAGCATGGTTGAAAGCAAGGGTTGAGAAAACATTTTTTTGTGTGTGAAAAAAATATCATGAGGGAGATTCCTCCAAAACTTGTTTACTTATCACTTACAGTGCTCTGTGAGGATGAAGGGAGAGTCACATAGGTGAAAACAGTACTTATGGAAGAGCATTCACATTTCTGTTGATTTATATTGCTCTTTTTGTTGGATCGATTTCTCTTTTCTTCTGCTTTGCATTTCTTGCCAACATCCCTGTTTACTGCAGGAACGCCAAGTCAGTCCCTGTGTTGCACGAGACTGGTTTTCTGCATTCTGTTCTGTGTTGTACCTGTATTTTCATCCTGATCTCTTCTTGGCAGGATCAGGATACTCTAGTAGTTGCCTGAAGGATCTCTGTTCAGAAGTGCCTCTGAGGAATACATGACTGCTTCTTCCCTACGAATATTTGCGTATATTATACAAGATTAGTCAATGGGTCAAGTGTGCAGTAGGTTAGTGTGATGTAGTGGATTTCTAACTGGTGGTCAACTTGTTACACTCAGCTGAACTGAAGAAGCATGGTACTGGGTGTGGTGATCCACCTGAGGACTGTTGCCAGTAGCATAAGAGACAGAACTGAGAAGCTGTTACAAAGCTGTTAGTGACACTATTTGAAGAAGCTGTTGGACCTGTTGAAAGTCATTGACTCTCCTGGGCTGTACTTCTGGGTGACCTTGTCATGTTGACTTTCTTGATGAACTTGACTATTCATGTCAGAGGAGGAGCTCCAGACCTTCTTGTTACTGAGAATGGCTACAGTTCATTTTGGGGGAACTCTGGTCCTTATCTTGAGCATCGGTTCCTGGCTCCAGAGGGGAAGATCGTGCATTGCTCAGCCTTGTGGAGCTAGTTTCATTGGATTTTCTGATGGGAACTCCAGCTTTCCTCATTGCTGGAGGAGCACAGGACTTTACTGTTTCTGAGGCTGGCTGTGTACTTTTGGAGGAGCTCTGGTGCTTACCTTGAGCATTGCTTCCTGGATTAAGTATAGATCCCTTAGCCTGCTAGCACAGCTCCTTCATCCTGCTGGCATAGACTTCCCAGCTCCTATCACTGACGCTTGGGCCCTTCCACACAGATCTGTGAAGCATGCTGCATGAGACTTTGTTGTGGGCTTGAGACCTCCAATTAGACTTGTGGGAGGCAGTTGTACGGGCTCTAGGTTTTCAGCTGGATTCATGCAGGATATTAAGATCCAGGCCCTCAGCTGGATTCTTATGTCTTTAGTGTGTAAAAATATTTCCTGTACTTGCTGTATGATTCTTTGCATAATTCAATAGAAATTAATATTATAAAATGTGTACTATACTATATTGTCTGCCTTGAAAAAACCCCAAGCCATGACAGGTGAGTAATGTGGTCTTCCAGGCATGATGGCTCTTTCTTCAAATTTTCATTGTTATAACTTAGTAGTTATGTGCCCTATAATTATTGGCTTATACATTTCTTATTTTTTTAATTCTAAAGAAAATGGCTTGTTGAGTAACAACTTTTACTTTCAGTTTACCTTGGTGCTGACAGAACTAAGAACTGAAATATTTGAATTAGAGTGCTGTGAAGAACAGAACATACTCTCTAAAGCAGAAAAATATTAATTTTGCTAATCTGTCTAAGCCAAGGGGAGATCAGAATGACCCTGAATAGTTACACTGTGGTTTTTGCTTAGTTGAATAGCTCACCTTTTATGGGCAGATTTTAAAACCACAGGGCAGAAGTCTAATATCTTGATTTGGTTTTACAGCTTGGTGTAGCCAGTGCTTAATAAATAATGGGGACAATTCAGCTCAATGGATAAAAATAGCTCTTACTCCATGCAGAGAATTTAGGAGTCAAGAGGATTAAGCTGCAGTTCAT
This sequence comes from Tympanoctomys barrerae, assembly GCA_002564285.1. Classification (NCBI taxonomy): domain Eukaryota; kingdom Metazoa; phylum Chordata; class Mammalia; order Rodentia; family Octodontidae; genus Tympanoctomys; species Tympanoctomys barrerae. The sequence continues at coordinate 1,007 of NDGN011184190.1, read as the reverse complement.
TTTGTGTATTGTAATTCGGTCATACTTCAGAAGGTTTAGCTGTGGTAAATTGCTAGAACAATAAAAGCAATAAGTCACCCTTTTCTCTTTCCCAGGTTTGAGGAGCACATAAAATAATCCATGACTAAAGTCAAAACAAGGGAAAAATTAAGCTCACATGTTTACTGAGAGAAAAACAAAAAACCAAAGGTATAATTTGGGAGTAACAAAAGCGTGATGTTGGAGAGTATACACATTTGGAAAATTGTTTCCAGGTGCTATAAGTGAGATTAAAAGCTATTTCTAGACATTAACCCACAAAAATTGTTTTGCTCATTAGCAAGATGTTTGGATAGGTACATACCAGTGTGGAAATGTGCAGATGCCTCTGAATAGAGGCTGTGGAGCTCCAGGGTTGATCTTGTCAGTGCTGTTTCTCTCTCACGGCCTAACACTCCCCTAGAAGCTACCAGTATCTGAATATATCCTAGAAGTGCAGTTCATTTGGTCACAGCTCCATCTCCTTCCTAAACTGTTCACAAGAACCCTCTGCTTTCTGTAAGCTTTACCTTGTTGAACCTCAGATAGTTGGAGAGATGAAGTCATAGCTTTGCTTCTTGGTCTTGTGTCCACCTGCCTCTCCTCTCCTGCTCTCTAAACCTGTGGTCACAGATATGATAGTTTCTTAAGTCCTTCATATCTTGTTCAACATGTGTCTTTCACTGGACAGCCCTCTTAGATACCTAATATTTGCTAATGGCTGTAAATGCTGGGCATTTCAGAGTTATAAGTCATATTGCATGTGTGTATGTGTATAAGAAATATCAAGCACGTTAAGTCTGTTGCTCTTATATATCCAACCTTGTGTAAATAATTTCCATAGTATATTAGTTTTACAAGATTAGGCAAAATGTATTCTGCTTGTCTTCAAACCATAAATTAGTGGCCATGGATTTTAGCCTTAGTTTTTTTTTTTATTTTTTTTTTTCAGAATTTTATTGATAAACAGCAATTAGACAGTTTCATAT
>NDGN011184170.1:0-27209 GCA_002564285.1 Tympanoctomys barrerae | reverse complement strand
TTTATTTATTTATTTATTTATTTATTTATGTGTTTTAGGGAAGGGTCTAAAAGGTGTTCAGGGTCTCACTACTGGATCAGACTCATAGTGATTCTCCCGTTTACAACCTCACAAGTGCTGGAATTACAGGCGCACGCCACCATGCCCAGTCTCAGTTGAGGTCTCAGCACACCCAGGGTGGAGGCCAGCACAGCAGCCCAGGGATCAGACTCCAGGCCCCTACATCAGCTTATAGGCGCTTTAATCCACTGACCTATTTCGTGGGCCCTCATCTTGATTATTTATTCCTCATGTTCAAGTCTCTTTACATTTTATTATATCTATCACTCTTTTCAGATTTTATTGCATTTTTCACGTTCTTACACTAGGGAGGCAATTCAATATATTTAAAATAAAATTTTAAATAAGTTAAAAAAAAAGATATTTGTACAGGCTTAAATAACACAGAACGATACTTCGTTTTGCTTTTTTAAGTTAAAGAATGTTTTTCTTGAATTGTAACTGGATGCTAAGTTAATTGATGTTCAGTTGCACCAAAGTTGAACTTGTCTACAAGGCAGCAATATCAACCACTGTGAAACACTCACCATCATGGTATAAGAAAGTCATGGCAAGCTATGAATGATATTAACCTGTGAAGAAATCATAAGACTGCGACTTTTCTTCTCTTTTCCTTGGAAGCATGCCTCCTGCTGTGCTGTAGTTCTTGCCAAGCAACTGGAATCATTAACATAAACATCAAGCTAATTTCCCTTTCCTTCTTCTTCTCAACTCCTAACATTCATATTTTTCAAAAGGAAGTGTAACAATGTGTCTGTCCCTTAAAATGCACTGCCAGATGGATTTATAAAATAGTAAAAGAAATAAGAGAATACATTTCAGAATGGTACTTGTTAAAATATCCATCCAGGTTAATAATTTCATAAATTTTTATTTTTTGGATTTAGTTTTTTGGAAGGTAATGTATAATCTTTTTGCAATCCTTTTGAAGCTTATTTTAATTACCTGGAGGGGAAACACATACAAGCGACTTCCATTTATGTTTTTATTTGAAATTCCTCTCAACAAATGCAGAGACAAGGACAGGCCAAAGGGCTCCGCTGATTAAAGCGCCTGCTTAGGCAGATGTAGAGGCCGGGGTTGCAGCCCCAGGCCTGCCATGCTGGCCCTGTCCTCGGGGCACGCTGAGCCAGCAATTGAGACTGGGTGTGGTGGCACACGGCTGTAATGTTAGTTCTCAGGAGGTTGTAAACAGGCAGATGACTGAGTCTGATCTAGCAGTGAGACCCTGTACACCCTGTAGACCCTTCCCTAAAATGCAAAAAACAAAACCAAAACAAACAAACAAACAAAAAACCCACAAAGACAAAAGACTGCTATCAGTAAATTTTAGAGTTTATGATTTCTTACTTTAGGGAACATTAGAAAAGTTAGTTTGTGCCAGAATATTTTCAATGGAAAAGAAAATTATCATTTAAATACTGTGTCAGGACAGCATGGTAGTTAGTGTACATATACATCAACCAGCAAATAGAAACTGAAAGATAAGTCATTAGGAATAATCTAAAATAACTTATCTTCATATAATTAAAGTAATTTGAAGTTTTAGGTACAAACCTAAATAATTACTAATGGAATATCAATAAAATAAACATATGATGCTATTTGAATGTATGTTGTTAGTATAATTCTGCACATATTATATTTATTCTAAAGAAAATATGTAAAATTTACATGAGATAATAAAAAGGTCTCATCAGAAGCAATTGAAATAGAAAGTAAAGAGAAGAAAACCAAGTATTATTGAATTTGGAATTTGACAGTCACTATGCCAGAGGTTTTCTTTAACTTTTTTCCACTTTCAAGACATCAGGTGAAAGCCATTTCTAGGGTTACTCAGTCCTCTTATCTAAGGATATACTGTTTGGATATAGCTGAGTTGAGAGGTGAACCAAAATTTGACTTCAAAACAAATTAAAGAAGTGTAACTTGCATGCAATAGAGGTGAAAATCATTTTGGATTTTTCTGTAAGGTGTACCCTAATAGGTTGATACAGTATTATATTAACAGAAATGTCATGTTTACAAAATATGCATAAATGATGCTAAATCCCACTCTATGCAGTAGGAGTATGTGTATATTATCTTTTTAATTCATTTTGCATATTGTAGATTCTATCAGCATGACCCAGAAACTCACCAAAAAAGAATCTTAATGGTATTTTAAATTCAGTATGAATAATATAGAAGAGAACTTTAATAGTTATAACTTTTTCTCTTTTTTCATATTTATGCATATCTTAGAAAAGTAATGAAGGAATTCATTTAATACACATGTAATTAAAATGAACAAAAACTAATCCTGAAAATAACACTATTTAGAGGAAGATATACCTGAATTTTATTGAAAATTTTAAAACTGTGTTGGGTGCTGTCCTCCAAAAACAATTTCTGTATCTCATGCTCATTCATCTGTAAAGTACAGTAATACTGCTACTCTAAGTTAATCATGAAGATTAAATAAATGAAAAGGCCACACTATCGCAACAAGTCAATGATTAAATGAATACCTGCATGTAGAAGTACAAATTGTAGCTTTGTTGAGGTTGTAATAACCTCTCTATTAAAAGCACCCCCAGTTTTTGATATTGGCAACTGTTAAGACTCAGATCTCTCTCATTTGCCTTTAATGAGGAAGCTTATAGAAAAGTGGGAAGCTATCCACTTAGGCTACCATAGGGGTTAGAGACTATATCCCTTTGACTATACATGTGAGCCTACCTCTTAGGTCCACTTGCTATCCATCAGTGAGTTTTTTTGCCTTTTGATCAATTTTTAATCTCTCTGTGGGACTCACCAGCTCTCTCTAGAGAGCATCATTATGCAGCAAATATTGCCATATGGATGTACCATGAGGTCATAGTAATCAATCTGAGACACATCGGCAGTGATCAAAGTTTCCTCTTTTCCTGCTAATTGTGAGAAAACAGTAAGTATTCACTGATTGCTACAATTGCAGCTTTCCTGGATACCTCACATCCACTCCATACTATATCTTTCCTGACCACTGTAGGCTTGAATTTGATCCAAATAGAAGAACTGAATTTGGACCAATTAGCAGTCTGGACAAGAAGGCTTGGATTTGGATCACTATAGACCAATCATAGATGTGTTTATTACTAATTGAGCAGCACTCCCCTCCTCTTAACTGGTCTAGGAGAGCTTTCTCAGTGTACCCTCACCACCTCCCACTTCCCCAAACTCTGTCAACCAGAGCATAGCTCAGCCTAAAATCTTGTTTCAATAGTCCTATAAATCTACTCTTACTTTGGGGAATGGTAGGGGCACAAAATATCCTGTACAGAAAATTGTGCTTCCACTAGTGTGGACAGAACTGAATGCTTTTAAAAAAAATGATTTATATATACAAGAGGCTTAGATGACTGAAATGTTTAAGACTGGGGCAAGAATCAGCCAATCGTTGGTAAAGATTTGCAGTGTCCAGCATGACTGGTATTTATCAGCAGCAGTATTTGGCAGCAAAGGACAAGAGCAGCACTATTAGGATATACATTGACTAGTATCAGTAGAAATGGTGGCAATCAGCACCAACAAATGGCAGCAATCAGATGTATTCAATAGGAACTGGAAGAAACCAGTGGGAAAATGCTAAGCAACTAGATTTTATGGGTTACCCTTAAGGTAGGCCTTGACTGATGAGAGAGGCTTACCTCCTGCAGTAGTATCAGCAAAGCAGAAAATCACTGGCACTCAAGGCTAGAGACACTCAAAAAGATGTGATGTCTATTTATGATATCTGTTACAAATAAACAAAAGAGCTGTCAACTGATTAGTAGCAGATCTCCAAAACAAAATATCAAATATTTGTCTTACTTTTGTTGATTGTTGAGAACAAAGAGATAAATCTGTTTGTATCACAATTAAAATTATGTTTCTTTCACTTAATTATATATATAAGCAACATTACAGAGAATCAATTTTTGTAAACACTGGGAAATGCCAAATTTGGAATGTTTAAACAAAAGGTAGCATACTACATGGCCTCAATAAACTTAGTTTATAGAAAAAATACTTTGCCACACACTACAAAATGCACTACCAAAGAACATATATGCTGTTACTCACCTTTATTACTAGAGAAACAACTGGATAATTATATCAGAAAAAAATTATGAGCAAGTGTGTGAGTCACTATTACCTAGTGAAACAGTAATGAAAGTTACACAAATATATAAGAGCATAAAATACTGGCTTAAAATGGAAACCACTACACAATGGATGCCCACAAATCATGTGTGAAAAATCAGAAAAGATAAATGCCTGTCTGTGTGCTGTTGAACTGAAGGATTCAATGAAAAGCCTGGAGCTTAGTGTGGTATGTGAGGAGGCCAAACGGTCTGCAATGGAAAGCTAAACATTCTGCTGGAAACCAGGAGATGACACTGTTGGTGAAGGCAAAGCTCAAAAGCCAGAAAGGATCCTCCTTCTTAGTTTCCCTCTGATAATATTTAGGCGACAAGCCACCCTAGTATAAGTCATCTCTGAGCCACTCTCAGGATTATGCTGATCCATTTTAGTTAGACATTTCTTACTCAAATTGACATAATTACATAGCAAAGAACAAGTAAAGTTAAGATATAAATGATTACCATGCCTTTCCTGATAGTCCTCACTACAGGATAGAGTGTATTTTTTTTCATTTTCCCCCCTAGTTTTATTTGGCCCAACTTTCCTCTACAGAGCCGGTTTTTCCAACCATTTATGAATGTGAAACTTTGCCGACATTTAAAAAACATGAAGATAATTATTACTATCAGAATGTTTATGAATATGACAAGGTGATAAGGAAGGACTCTTACAACAGAAAGAGCAGCATAAGTAAAACTTTAGATGAGTATTGCGGTGGATAAGATCTAGATATTTTTAAAGACACTTGAAAATCTCACGTAGTTTTAAGGCAATGTGTGAAACATGAAAATGGCATAGAGAGGGAACATTCTGGGTATATTTTTCATGATGAATAGCCTTCTTGATAATAGGTGCAATAAACTTAATATGGCTTCTGTTTAGATGTCATTCTAATACCTCAGATATGCACAGGCATGGCTTGGATTTTTGTTCGTTGTTTGTTTGTTTTTGTTCTTTTGTTGGCGGAACAGGGGATTGAACTTAGACCCTTACACTTGCCAGGGAAGTGCTTATTGTACTGAGCCCTCTCCCTGGTCCCAGGCATGGTTTGCAGAATATGATTGGCTTATTGGGTGCTATAGCTGGCCTTTTGAGGGCAGCCTCTGAAAGGAACAGGTGGTTGTTGGGTGTGGGACCCAGAAGGGCACACCTGTTTTTCTGCTTCCTCTTTTCTCTCTGTGCTTTCTGGTCACCAATATATGAACCACTTGGCTCCTCTCACGTCTTCAGTCATGCTCCAATTGTGTGAGGACTGAAGCTGCAAACTCTGAGCTAAATTAAACCTCTCTTGATTTTATTGCCAGGTACTTTACCCCAGTGATAAAAAAAAAGGCTAAGCCATAACTGATACTTAAAAAGTGGTGAAGTTTAAAAAATATATAAAATTTGCAATAAATAATATGTGCACATGCAGTGGAGATAATTTTGTCTATATGTACATGTGTTGTTTATGTTGCATAAAATATTTGTGTTTTGCAAATGGCTTACCTTTTTAATAAAACTTCAAGTAAATACATCTTTTTCATATGACTTTATGAACAAAGCAAGCAAAACAAGTTCTTTGTTAATATTTTTCCCTTGCAATGCAAATTACATTAAGGTGGAATAAGCAGTCACTGGCATTTTTCTTTCAATTTTTATTTTTTATTGCTAAAATAATTTGTGAGTGAGGGGATGTATGTGATAAACTGTCCTCTAAATATCATTCATATATTTTTAGTTTCCATACTGAAAATCTATGTCATAAATAGTTGTGGGGCTCTTTTTTGGTGTATGTTTGTGTAAATTTAATAAATTAATCAAACAATTTGAAGACCTGGTATTTGATTTGACTGATTTTCTTAATCATCTGTTTACTTTATATCTCATTTATTTTGATATTTGTTATATATATTTGTCCTTAGGCTTACTTATATTTTTCTCATGTCTTTGGTAAAAACAAAACAAAAACAAAATATTTTGAATTTGGGCTTTCTTCTCCTTTATTGTTATAAGTCAGTGATATAAAATCTTTCTCTATAATTTAACTGCATTCCATAAGATTTAATTTATTGTGCTTTTATTTTATCAACTAAAATATTTTCTAATTTAGGTCAGTGAAAAGTTATCTGGAAGAAAAAAATAATATTTGTAAAACCAGAAGGCTCAGAGTGAGCACCTCATATTTACAAATAAAGTTCTATTACTCAGAACAAGGGCAAGAGATGAGAATAAAGTCTAAGCACAGCAAGTAAAAATGACAACTATTTTCTTTTATCTGTGGATTGACTTGTCAGATTTTGTGTTGCTTTCCCCCAGGCTCAAATAAACACGTGCAGTCAGCTGGCAATTGCATTGAGATTCAATAGTCTAGTATAGACTGACATTTCAGTGGCTTATCTGGGATACTTACAATGTCTGGATTAGGTAGGCAACCTTTTGACATGATTGACCATCTTGTATTTCTTCATAGCTACATGCTTGGCTTTAAGTTAGCTTTGTCATAAACTGGAATAGCAAGTTTCCCTTACTTTCAGGCTCTGGTTGCATGGAATATCAGTTTCTACCCTTCGCATCCTTTCTGTCTGGGTTTCTTTGAGAATGAGGTGAGTCTTTTACAGAGCGCATGCAGCTGGGTCTTGGGGACACTCTTTTACAAATTCTGACACTCCACTCAAAACAATCTGAGGCTTGTCTTGAAAATAAATTGAGAGTTACCTTTGCAGTCATGGAGTAAGAAAGAAGGGAACTACACTAGCATTGTGAAAAATTACATACTTGGGTATTAACCTGACAAACAAAGTGAAAGTCTCCTACAATGAAAATTATGTTAATAAAATGATCAAACAAGTTATCAGAAAATAGAAAAGTATACCACATTCCTCGATAGGGAGAAAATAGAAAAATATGCCACATTCAGAAAAAGTTATATACTTCTAAAATTTAAAGATATATTTAATGTAATACCTATCAAAATATTAACAGCAGTCCTCACAGATCTAAAGAAAGTAACCATAAAGTTGATATGGAATCAGAATACCATTACCAAATCTGGGTGTCAGTAGAGAAGCTGGGAACATCACAATTCCAAATTTCAAGTTGTGTTACTAAGCTGCAGTGACAAAAGTATCCTGATACTAGCACAAAAATAGAATGTGGATCAATGGAACAGAATAGAGAAAGAAAAAACCTCCAGACACATTAAGCTATGTGATCTTTAACACAGAGGTCAAAAACACGTTGGAGAAATGATAGCCTCTTTAGGCAATTGTTCTGGGAAAACTGGATATACACCTTAAGAAGATTGAGGTTGCACTCGTATATATCACCATGCAATAAACTGAAATTAAAAATCTGAACATTAAAACAGAAACATTTAATTTGCTCATAGATAAAATAAGTACAACTCTGAAACATTATAAGCATAGTGAATGACTTTCTAAAAAGAACCCCAAATGCAAAGAAATGATACACACATCTTAGTTACACTTCTTTCACTGCTGAGACTAAATATCCAACACCCAAAGTTAAAAGAGGAAAGATTTATTTAGCCCATAGACTATAGATTTTTTTGGTCCATAATCTACTGGCTCTAAGGATTTATGGTATGTTTCAGAGGGACAACCTTTCATGGCAGCAGAAGACAGCAAAAGTAACTGCAGGGGTAGGGTTCTTTCTGTTTCTTGTATTGTATACAGCATACCACTTAGCTGCATGTGTAGTGCTCCCATCTTTAAAGTTAGACAGAACTATGCCAAACCAAGAATTGGACTGATTTAGAAATCACACACCTTGAATCCCAGCATCACACACTTAGATTCGGCTAGTTCTGAAAAGAGCACCATAATTGCATAAAGCTCTGGGGGAACTGCTAGACCTCCGCCATCACAGTAAGAATCAGCAAATGGGATAATGTTGAGTTAAAATCTTATGCACATCAAAGGAAACCAACAAAAGAGTGAATTAATAGCCTAAATAATGGCACAAAAGTTTTGTTAGCTATTCTTCAGAAGATCTTTTTTTTGCTATTTGCAAACATATACATCTCAACACCATAATGTTAAGTAAGACAAATCAAACTCACATAAAGCGCAAAGTAAAGAATAGAGAACATAAAGAAGAGAAATCTTTTTCCAATGGAAATAGGAAAATGAGATGGAGGGAGACAGGAAAGCAATGAAAATAGTGATTTAAAAAGAGAGAATTGAAGAAAAAATACCTGAAAAGAAATATAATTATTATGCATCGCAAATATGTGCTGATAAGAAATACATAAAAATAAAATTACTTTCTAAAAGAAGGACATCAAAACATTAAAATTATATCCACCAAATACAGTTGAATGAATAGGGCCTGCCAAATAGCTCAGCAGATTACCACACCTGCTTAGGCAGACTCAGTGGCCGGCATTCGATCCCCGGTGTGCAGTGCCATCACCATGCACAGAGTGTCCTGAGAGGGCAATTGAGACTGGGCGTGGTGGTGCGCCCCTGTAATCCCAGCTCTTGGGAGGCTGAAAAACAGGAGAATCACTACAAGTCTGATCTACATAGTGAGACCCTGTAGACCCAATAGACACTGTACTAAAATATCAAAAAAAAAAAAAAAAAAGAAAAAGATTGAATAAATGCAGAACATTGAGATAACTTTACATCCTATCCTACCATAACAAAATAAAACTGGAAATCAACAACAGAAGAAAAGGACAGAAATACATAATAACCCAGTAATGCATTTGTGAATAATCAGCAAGTCACAGAAGAAATCAGGAAGAAATTAATAAATTTCCAGAATCAGAACAATGGCAACATGCCATATCAGAAGAGTGGGACACAATAAAAGCAGCTTTAAGACAGGGATTTATAGTTTCCACCTTAGAAATCTAGGGAAATTCCCAAATAGGCATCCTGATTATTTTTAAGAAGTACCAAAGAATCCCAAAACTTGTAGAAGGAAAGATACAGAATTCAGAGTGTAAATACATTAAACTGAGGCATGAAGGACAATAAAATTTTTTTATGATTCAAAAAGTTGACTATCTGAAAAAATAAATAATATTGATAAAACTTTAGCAAAACTCAACAAAATAATGAAAGACAAGATCCACATCATTAAAATAACTGTGTAAAAAACAAAATCACAGCAGATACCTCCAAAACCCAGAAAATGGTAAGAAACTATATAAATAGTATATGTGAATAAACAAGAGCAACTGGAAAAAAACAGAAATTTCTAAATACATGATTTACCAAAACAGACCCAGGAGGATATATGAACTTTGAGAAAACCAGGAATGAAAAAGAAAACTGACACAGAAATAAGAAAACACCAACTAAGACAGCCTCAGCATCCAATTTTACCAGAAACTTAGAGAAGACCTAATGCCAATACTTCACAAACTTTTGCATCAAAATGAGAGAGAAAACTTCTGGCCTATTTACATAGGCCAATATAACCCTGACACTAAAATCAGAGAAAGATTATTTCCAATGTAAAAGAAGAAGAATACTACTGGTTAATATATTAATGATATATTTGCAAACAGTAAGAAATATTTCATTAAACAAAAAATACATCATGAAAAAGTCTGCTTCATCCCAGGTAATCAAATAAATGTAGAATAAAGATAATTAAAGACAAAAACCACTTGATTATCTCAATAAATGTTAGAAAAGCTCCTGACAAATTCCAAAAGAATTTTATGATGAAAAAGCCTGATTAAATTAGTACAGAAGAATCTTACCAGAGGTGTTTGTGACAAACTCGTCACCAACTTCACACTAAAGGCAGAAAACCTGAAAATATTTCCTCTAAAATCAGGAATGAGACAAAGGTGTCTGGTCTTCTATTCTCCTTAAAACTTTGGCCATACAAATCAGCAAAGAGAAAAATATAAAAAAGAAATAAATAGAAAAAGTAGTTAGGATAACATTTATTTATAAATTCTCTCACTTTTTGTATGTAAGGTCCAAGACCTTCACCAGAAGATTTGTACAACTATATAAGCAAATAATGAATATGACAGAAAATAAAATCAATAAGTAAAAATGAATAGCTTTTCTGTACACCAATAATTAACCAACCAGGAAAGAACCCAGGAAAATGATCTCAGCCAAAATACCTTCAAAATTAAATAAATACTTAACAATCAACCTAAGAAAGCAACTGAAAAATATCAATGATAAAAAGCATAGCACTTTCAAGAAAGATTGAAAGGGACATTGGACAACTGAAAGACATTCCTTGCTCCTGAACAAACAAAATTGTTAGTATGACCATATTGCCAAAATCAATGTATAGATTCAACACTAGACTCAACAATTCTTTCATAATACCAACAACCATCTTTGCAGAACTAGAAAAATCAGTCCTGAAACATAGAAGAAAACTGAATAGATCCAGAAAAGCTAAAGAAATGATGAGCAAAAAAATTGAAGGAGGATTCGTAATTCCAGATTTCCAGTGTGGATATGAAGCTGTAACTATAAACTAGTATGGTGCCGCCACCAGGAAGATACACAGACCAATGGAATACAAAGAAACAAAAACAGATAAAGAAACTCCACGAGGAAACTTCAGCCACCTGAATTTAGACAAATGGCAAAGTGCACAAGCTGAAAAATAAAAACATCAAAACTATCAAAGGCCTACATGTAAAACAGTAACGTTTAGTCAGCTAGAAGATAAATACTACAAAACACTTGAAATCAAGAGTGAGTGTTATGACTTTGGAACAGAATCTCAGTAGTATAAGAGATTGCCCCAAAACCTGACAAATAGGATTGTATTAAATTAAAAATTTCCTTTAGAGCAAAGGAAATGATCAAGCAAAGAGAAAAATGACAGAATGAGAAAACCATTCCCCACCTTGCATAGAGCACTGATATAAGAAAAAGAATATATAAAAAGATTAAAAACATAGATCACAAAAGTTTCCATTTTAAAAATAGACATAAGAAAAAGACTCTCCTCAAAAGAAGAAATATAAATAGCCAATAAGTAAATGAAAACATGTTCTGCATCTTCATCTATTTGGAAAATGCAATAAAACACCTATGAACAGTCTTTGAAAATGTCTCTCACCAAAAAGAGGACTATCCTCCTGCTGAGGATATAGGGAAGATGGAACCACTGTTGCTCGGACTACGTTCTCTTAAAACATTGGTGAGACATCATTGTCAGCATTATTAAAAAAACCTGAAACTAAAACTCCATTTGACCTAGGTACTCCTCTCTTGTGTTTTGTTCTGGAAGACTCAAAGATACCATATTATTGTAATATATACACACCCATATCTAGAACAGCAGAATTCAGAATTATTTATTTATCTATCTATCTATCTATTTATTTATTTATTTGCAGAACCAGCGATTGAACTCAGGCCCTGGTGCTTACCAGTCAAGTACTTATTCTACTGAGCCATCTCCCTGAATTAACGATTTTTAAATTATGGAAAACACCCAGACGGCCAGGGACATGACTCAGTGGAATAAGCCCTTCCCTGGCAAGTGCAAGGACCTGAGTTTAATCCCCAGTTCCAAAAAAAAGAAAAAGAAAAAGAAATCAAACGGCCCAGATGTCCATTAACAGATGAATAAAGAAAATATGATATACACAATACAATATCATTTAAGCATGAAGAATGATTAATTTGAGATACTTGTAGAAAAATGGGTGAATATAAAAGCATAGTGAAGGGGCAAAAGAGACTGCATTTTCTTTTTAACCCCAACTTAAAAGTCAACTAAACTTTACTTGAATTCATTCCTTTTAGCTAACCATAAAACCTATAGAAGAAAACAAGTAGCTAACCTAAGAAACAAACAGTTAAAAATTATAGACAAGGAGAAATTTAACTGTTCCGACAAAACCGTGGAAATGTAAAATTTGTAACACATCTAAAAAATCCCACATGAGATAATATGGTTACCACGGTTACTTGCAAATGTGTCAAAACCCAGCACAAAATTCTCTGGTTGTGGACATTGTCTGATTTTATATGTTTGTCACCCTTTCAGTCTCTCCTGTGTTTATCTCACTGAATTTTGCTGCAACAATAGTATTAAGTGATATAAGGTAGACACAGAAAATTCACTACCATGTGATTTCTCTTATATAAAAAACCCACAAAATATAAGTTAATTAAGTAATAAAAGATAGATTATAGGAAATAAGGAGGCAGACTTTTAAGAGAGGTTTCAGGGAATATGGTGAAGGGAAGAAGGGAAGGAAGAATTAAAAATGATCAAGAGAGGTTATATATGTAACTACAGTATATAAGCTCTAAAAATGAAGAAAATTATTAGACATTACTAGCACATAAATCTAATACATATTATAAATATAATGTATATGCATATATATACATATATATGAATCTGTTTTGTCTTGCTGCATTGGACACTGGCAACAGATTAAGTCTAATATATTTTCAAAAAACATAAAGGTCACAACCTTAATTTTATAGTTACCCTAATGTTATCTGATACTTGAATGTTTTACTAGCTGGAGAGTTTGACTGGGCAGTAGATCAATTTTATCTGACCACAAGACTTGTGCTTGCCTTTCCACACATTCACTAAATTCTGCTTGTATTTTGTCAGGGTACTCATTTGTTAATATTTTCCTGTGTCCTATCATGTAAAAATAAAATAAAACATTTGTGGATGAGAAATCATCTTGATCAAATTCATAGCTGTGTTATCCATATCTCCTTTTCGTTTTACAGGAAAATTTTTGCTACCACTATGTGACATTCATTGTCTCTTTTAATCCATAAGAGCAAGTTTCTTATTCCCTCTGCATCCTAAGTGATCAATGTCTTCGCTGTATTTTCTGATTCACATAATTAATCAGTACCAACATGCATTTTCATCTTTTAGAGCAGTAGTCTAGCCACTAACTCTCCATAAGCTGGCTATTGCAGTCTAATAAGTCACACCACAACTTTTAGCTCAAAACCATGTTTGATTATTCAATTTACATGGATTAAATGACCTGATCTTTTAGTGTTTCTTTTGTTATATTTTAAAGGTATTTGTCAAGATTTCTGGGTATTCTTATTTGTAGATGTTTACCCATCATTACTTAAAATATTTCTTTGGGTCTTTTTCTTACTGTCCTTCTCAGAAATGAGATATTTTTGACCAAGTATATCTGTCTCTGAGAAAATAGTTTACCTATTCATTTCTTGTTTTTCCTGACTTATTCGTTTTCTGTCTTTGATGTCTCTAAGTCCATTTACTGTGATAATCCACATGTTATTATGCTCATCTAATTACATAATTGTTGTATTTTATATATAAAAGTTCCTTTATATTATCTAAATTCAAATTGAGTGTTAAAGCTCTATTCTTCACCTTTCTTATATGTACTTCTGTATTATATTTAAATATTATTTATAATTAAATGAGCTAGTAAGTCCTGTACCTCAGCAACATATGCAAATGTTTATGGATAATTGCTTTACCTGTTTCATTATATATTTTTATTGTATGTTGGCCTTTACAGATTATCATTATGGTTATATGATTTTAACATTTTTTTAAAATGAGGTAGCTCAAAACCTCAGGTGCAGAATCCAGGGTTCGATCCCCAGCATGCTGTACCAGCCCCACCCGTAGGGTGCAGTGAGATGGCAACTGAGACTGGGCTTGGTGGTGAGTACCTATAAAACCAGCACTTGGGAGGCTGAGAACAAGAGGATCACTACAAGTCCAGCCTGTGTAGTGAGACCCTATAGACCCTGTACTAACTATTAAAATAAATTAGATAAATAAAATAAAAAAAAAATTGGGGCTGGAGAGATGGGTCAATAGAATAAGCACTTACCTGGCAAGTGCAAGGGCCTTTTCAATCCCTGGTTCTAACAAAAAATAAAAAATAAAATTAAAATAAATTAAGTAGCTCAATTGCACCTTGACCTAACAAGGCCATGGCTTGAATATTCATTAATGTGTATCTATTGCACTTTTGTTCTTCCTCATTAAACACAGCATTAGCTTTTCCAATATAGCACCTCAGTTTGGAAATTTTATGCTGATGTATGCCATATGCTTGGTAAAATATTCTTTCTAAGTGTGTCCGCAACAAATGTTTCTGAAGAAAGTATCTTTAGAATCCATAAAATAATTAAAATACTTTGCTCTCCCTAATGTAGGTGAATCCCATCCAGTCTATAAATGCTGGATACAAAAACAAGCTGTTCCTTTTTTTTTCTTCCAGTCTTTAAATTAGGATATAAAGTCTGGGGCCTTTACAGTCAGAGCCAGACCCACTTACACATTTCGCTCTACTGATTTTTCAGTGTTGGGACTTAAAAAGTGAATCATCATTTCTCCTGAGTTTCCCACCTGCCAACTGAAGCCTTTTGGCATTTTGGCCCTCAAAATCATTTATGTTGATTTGTTTCACTTCTCTGGTGAACACAGATTGATAAAATATTTTTGTCTGAGATGTGAAAATTTCAGTGTCTAACTTGACACATGATTCTCATTCATGTTTCTTCAGTCTAGCTAAGTTTATATTTAACCATGTTTTTGTGTGAAAATTTTTTTTGGCTTGTTGTTTGCTTCCATTTTTTGGAAGGGTATCCATGTTTTATGTTTGTTAAAGGCAGGGAAATAAAAATGCATTTCAGAATGAGTATTGGCCAAGTAAATGGAGGAGGCCAAAGTGCCCTGTGCTGCATGAGAGTGGACTCTGCAAGAACAAAATATTGAAGAGTTCTGTGGAGACTCTACTGTCTGTTCATCCCACTGTTCAGGCTCACAGCAGGACTAGGCAGGCTGAAGCTAACTTGATTGAGTTCGTAGGAGAAGTTCACAAGATGGGCTTTGGAATACTTTTGCTTGTGTATTTTGGAACTTAGCAATTAACAGGTCAAATCTACTTTTCCAGATATACTGTTATAACCTATTCATTTTGTTCATTTGCCCTGGAGGGACTTTTTTATTTTCTGAGAGCCACATTTTTGTGGGGTGCTGAGGGAGTGAAGGTCTCCATCTTTATACAGGTACTTTCTGCTGAAATGGCCCATAAGGCTCTACCTACTGAGGAATATGTGCTCTCTAAATATCTTGGGATATTGGACCTCTCTGGCTGGGTTGAAGAAAAAGATAAACCTGTCTGAAGATGATGAGAAAAGGGTTAGTGGCTGCTGAGCTGCCTGTTTGATAGGAGAAATCTTGATAAACTTTACCACTAGGATGAGGGTGTTGAGTCCCAAATATAAGGCCAGGTTTTCATGTATGGCAAAGAGGGATGATACAGAAGTTGTTGATAGCCTGAGACGTACGCTTAGCAAGATAATCTGTGCTATGGATTTCATTTTTGAAAAAGGAGATTTAATACATGTGCCCTTTTATCTCTCTGCGTCTGAAGTAGAACTGGAGTCTTAATTTTTAAAAAGAAACTTTGTTTTCCTAATTAAACAGAAGTAGTTTCTGTATTTATTTATTTTTTAAATTTTTACTTACTTTTTTTTTAATTCAGGCAATTCAAGGGCATCTGGCTTTATCCTAGCAAGGCGAATCTAGATACTAGTCTCTGCTGCCCTTACTGCAGTGGAGAGGCAAGGGTCTTTGTAAAGGAGTCATTTTAATTGGTTTGAAGGAGTCCCCTTTTTCCAAGTTTTAATGGGTAATTGATCTCTAACATGGATAGTAAGTTGTTATTCTGGGGTAGGAGCTGGAGGGTCTTTGTTCCCATAGACTTTGGTAGGCTATCGGTCTAGCTTAATAAGATATTATGAGTTGCATCTGTGCCTGATCTACTGCAATATCAGAAGATACAAAAGGCCTCCCATATAACATCGCACGAGAACTCATATTTAACGCAGCTTGGGGAAATGCTTTGAGCCCTCTTGAAGGGCTGTTGACAATAGTCAGAGCTCAGATTCCAAAATCTCTTGGTAAACTTTTGCCAGAGTTTACTTTAGGATCTGTTTATGCCTCTCACTTTTTCTAGACCTCTGAAGAGTCCATGTAAAATGGAGACAATATTTTCTTCCTGAAGCTTTTGCAACTCCCTGAATTATATGAGAGTTATACAAAGGCCTATTGTCACTCTGGAGAGAATGGTGTTCTCCAAACTGGGAGGTTATTTCTTTGAAGTACACCTCCACTAGTTTAGTAGCTTTTCTGAACATGTAGAGAAAGTCTCAATCAAGCTTATAAAGGTGTCACAGAGGACTAATATTTGTTTAAATCGGCCACCTCATGACATATGGGTAAAGTTTGCCATTCCTTCCCAGAATATGTTGCTCCCCTTTGTATGGGTTCTAACAGAGGACCTGGTCTGAGCTTTCCAAGCTTCCTGAAAACACAATTTGGACACAGTTTAAACAGCTTTGAGGTGTTTACTGTTATTCATGGTTCTGTGAAAATGAGAGTGAACCTTTCCCATGTAGGGCTTTCCTTTTTTTCTCCATCATTCCTTGAGGAAGGACTACTGTCATGGTTCTTCAGGATCTAAGGATCAAGCTAGGCTTTTGAGGGGATATAAAGTTGTATTTCTGCCTCTATAACAGCCTTTTGATTTCCCTAAAGGGATTTTAAACATGCTTCTTCGGGGTCTCTTTCATGAATGCAGTGACCTACTTAGGATGATAAGTTGCTTCTCAGAGATGTACAATTTCTTGCTTGTGCTTTATAGATTACGGTTTATTTGCTAGCAAACTCCCTTTTTACTAAATTTCTCTATGGGCATATGGCACCTGAAAGGCATATTGGGAGTCTGAAAGCTAGAGAGCTTTTTGTCTCTTTTCCTAACATTATTGCCCAGGTAAAAGTGATGAGCCCAGTTTTTTGAACAGAGTTTCCTTGGAGAAGGCTTCCATAACTTTTTGTGAAGTGGCAAATACACAATCTGCCTTTTGATATCCTTCTTGTATAAAGCCCTTCAATCAGTGAACCACATCTCCTCACAGTCTTGGTGGGGCAGTTCACTGGGTATTTGCCCGGATTCATAGGTCTGAAGATCTCCTCGTCCTCAAAGTGGGTAATTTCTGAGTCTGTAGGCAGCAAAGAGATAGGATTAAGAGTAGTGCAAGTGTTTCTAGTAACCTAAGAGGTGCCAAAGGGTCTAGTCTGGCATAGTCCCAAAATGTAAATTTTATTTTAGTCTTGTCTGGAATTGAGGTATTGCCTCAAATTCTCCTAGGATGTCTGTTTCCAGTAAGGAAGTAGATAAACTAAAAACTTGAAGTTGAACATTTGACCTTTATGTGGCGTGCATGTCATAACAGAAATAAAGAAGCCCTGAGTGGGACACTCTTTGTCCCCCTTTAGATCAGAGTTTCCTAGATAGGTAAGTTGAAGCAGAAGCCAAATAAATTGAAATTGCTCATCCATGGATGAGACACTGCTGTCAGGGAATTGCAGGTTCCACCGGGGCCCTTTAGTCTTCCTTTGTCTCACCAGTGCCTGTCCATCCTTAGAAGGTAGATCTAGTTTATATATTTATGGAAAGCTGATATTCATCTGGCATAGATGCAGCTATATTTTATTCTTTGCCTATTTGAACTCTCTCACCTTTCAATAATTACTAGATTTCTTAATGTACCTTTTAATTCCCACGATAAGAGCACTTGTCACATTAGACATCACTTTTAGCCCGTTGTTCACATTATAGAACCAGTTGGGTGCTGTTGAAGGGACAGCGAACTTTCTGGGGGTGATTTATTTCCTTTTGGTAGCATATGGTTCATCTGCATATCCCCTAGTCTCTTCCAGGATTTTTTGTGGACATTTTGTTTGTTTCTTTGTTTATGTGCTACATAGTAAGTGGCAAAGATAAAATTGACGTCTTGTCACAATAAGTCAAAGAAAGAGTCAAAGCCTGAAATGCATTTACAAGGCTATAAGAACTCTCTGAATGTCGGCTTACCCATTCATTATATTTTTAAATTTCTAGAACTTAATAAGGAATCTTCACACTTGTAGTTCACAAGGGAAGGAAACACTGTGAGTTGGAGAAGGAAAAGTCATGCTGGATGTGTCTTCTGGGGCTGTAAGCTGACTCAGAAGCTTAATGAAGAGCCTCAAGAGTGCTGAATTCCTCTGGGGTTTTAGATTGTGGTGGAGAATCTAAGTCGCTTAATGGGAGATAGACAGATTTATTGGTCTGAGGAGGAGGAGGTCAAGGATACTTCACAGTGTGATTGTCTTCATTAAACAGGTGGAGAGACCCACATTCCTCTGAGAAAACAGAAGATGTTAGAAGAGGATCAGCAAAGGTATGCCCTTCTTCCTCAGGCCCACTCTAAGCACTTTAGTGCCTGGGTTTTTCTAGAGATAAAGGGTCACAAAACTGAACATAAGGGATTTCACTTCACTTTCTGTGCTGTATGCATAACTTTATAGACACACATACTATCATAATTTAAATTGTCATCTTGTACCCAGCTTTTCCTATTCCTTATGCATACCTTGTTCAAACCACATTGTAAAGGATACACTATTTCTTTCTCAAATAAGCAGGGCCAACCTATCCTCACCAATCAAGTATGTGGCCCAGTGGGGTGGTTTGTAGGATGTGTGGGGTACCCATCATGGTGTTTCCTGTGCTTTTCCTGGTTTCTCCTGGCTCCATTTACCAAATCTTTCACTCAGTTTTATAGTGTTGGGTTGTTCTTCTAGAGGTGCTTTCTGCCCATAACAATGAAATGTTCAAGACCAGCACAATCAGTAGTAACATTTTACAGAAATTAAGCATACAGAAAGAATGGTGCTCTGCACTGTATGTGTGGGAAACACTGGAAAAATGTATACTGTGCAATATGAAGAGGGCTACTGGCTAAGAATGCATTAACAGAGCTCTGCATCACTTTAAGGCACTGAAATTTCTTCTTATCTGTTCAGATTCATAGTTAAATATTTTGAAATCAGTTTCCTATAACTTTGAACATATGCAGTTTACTTGCAATAAAAATGCCTAAGAGAAATATTTAAACAGATTTTAGGGAGCTTATTTCTGCTGATATCTTCTCTGTAGAAACTTATGCTCAGGTTCTAGCTATCTGTGCAATCTGGAATAATCACATCCTCCCATATTCTTTAAAAGATACGTTCTCTCATTTTTTACTACTTGTCCCTGCCTGTATTTAATACATACCTGAACATATGTGTTTTCTTTCCAAGTTGAACAGAATGCTTATTAATTTAGATCATAAAATGTATATTTAAATCAGCTATACAGTCCCCTACATAGTTTTTGGTTAATTATAAAATTAAAGAAGCTGTGATCATTCCGTAGCAAGGAATTAGGCCTTGACTGAAGAAAGATGTAGGTTGTGTTCCAGATTTGGATAAATAAGCTCAATGTCCTCATGCTTGCCCTCGAAATAGTCAGTATATTTTTTCTTTGTGTTCTCCTTGATCACTCATGGCAGTTTTTGCAAAGCAGAGACCTTAGTGGGCTTCTGCGACATATGATGATATTTACATATGCTAGCTTACAAAGTATTTAGTCCTAAGAAAGCAGATATGGGCCATAGAGATAGCTCAGTGACATAAGTGCCTGCCTGGCAAGCACAAGGCCCTGAGTGTTCCATCCCTGGTACAAAGAAAAGAAAAAAGAAAAGAAAAGAAAAGAAAAAAGAAAAGAAAACACAAGACTTTTTTTTTTTTTTTGTATTTTAGTACAGGGTCTACAGGGTCTCACTACATAGATCTGACTCATAGTGATCCCCCTGTGTTCAGCCTGCCAAGCGGTGGGATTACAGGCACATGCCACCTAGTCTCAATCACTGACTCAGCTCGCCCCGGGGGCGGGGCCGTCATGGCACACTGGGATTGAACTCCGACCACTGAGTCTGCCTATGCAAGCGCTCTACTCTGATGAGCTATTTGGCGAGCCCAAGACAAGACTTTTGGACTAAAATGAGGAACACAAACCAATGAGCTAAACTTTTTTTTTTTTTTTCCAAAATTCATGTTTTAAGCTGTATTCCTATTTAGAGATGGACGATTTAGGAAATAATACATTTAGAAGAAATCAGAGCACCTCTATGATAGATTTAGCTGTTCTGTAAGAATAAGAAACAGAATATTCCCAATTTCTCTTAGCCTTTTGAAGTATAAGAAAATAGCTCTCTGAGAACATCATAGAATTTTTTTTAAATTTCTAAAAGGATGAAAATAAATAAATGTTTTCAATACCCAGACTATAGTACCTCCTTAAGGCAATCAAATTGATGAAGACATAAATTAGTGGTATCCTTTCTCCTCATTTCTGATCAAATTCTTATTAGAAGGTCTAACTAGTGTTCACTCAGACTGATAAAGAAAAGGTATTTTCGTTCTCAGATGAAATCGTTAGTTACATAAGCTGCCCCAAAATGATTTCAAAAGCTCCTTAAAATATAGAATATTTCAAAATTATCAAAAACAATATTAATAATCTAGAGTTAATTGTTTCCACATGTATAGGAAATGGTTTAAGTGTGAAATTTATCTTAACATTTGTTTTCAGTTGCACTCTGAAAAATTCACAAGATGGTCTGGGAGCATCCGTTACTACCATATAAGAAAGGAAATAATCAGTGAAAATATACAGTTATAGTACCACAAAGTTTCCAATGCAAACACCTGATGTTCAAAATTGGAAACATTTGAGCCAAACAAACAATGCATTGTTGGATTATAATTCAGTCATGAATTGAATATTCATGAGCCTATATATTTAATATTCATAACTTTTAATACATATATAAACAGTTGCTTCAAGTATCTCAGGCAGAAGAAATTCAATTTCAAGCTATTTTACTTTTTTTAAAGTAATTTTTTTCATTATTTTATTACATTCTTCTTAAGAGTATAAATTAGAATTAAAAGAGAAAAACTTACAAGTGATACAGATTTTCACTTAACAAAGTAATATGAATTTCACAGTATCTGTTTTAATATATATTGCTGTCTTCCAACCAGTCATTCATATTGCCAGTTATACGCATATAAAATGGGAAGAAGAAAGAAAAAAAAAAGGAAGAAAGAAATGTGTAAGAAATTAAGAAGAGAAAATTAGAAACTTAAAGACATGAACCAGTACTATCCATTCATTCCCTGCGAGCTACCCAAAGTGACCCTCTCCACCCTGCCAGCCCGCTTCATGCACCTCTCCATCAGTGGGCCCTCTGGGAGGCGGCGGTGGAGGTCACCTTTCCAAGACCAGACAGCATGGCAGCCTGCCTGGGGCTCTGGCCTCGGTACTGGAGAGGTGGGCCGCAGCCAGTCTTGCAGAGGTGGCTTCTAGGTCAGTGATTTCTAAAACTCACTGGACTGACTAACATGGAAGAACCAATGGCAATAAAATCTAATGAAACACTGTTATCCCCTCATTATTTAGGATGTGTCCCCTGATGCTGGCAACGAGTTTCAAGACGCAGGCGAACAGGTAGTGTCTTCCTAAGCAGATGTAGCTGAAAAGGCTGACAGAATTATTATGATGCTGCCCACTAGTATGAATGCGGTGGAAGTTTACTCTGGAGCAAGTGGAGTTCTAAAAAAAGTGAAGAAAGGCTCATTACTGATAGAATCCAATACCATTGATCCTGCAGTTTCGAAAGAATTGGCCAAAGCAGTTGAGAAAATAGGAGCAGTTTTCACGGATGCCCCTGCTTCTGGTGGTGTAGGAGCTGCTCTGTCTGGGAACCTTATGTTTGTGGTAGGAGGAGTCAAAGCTGCTGCCAAAGAGGTGCTTGGGTGTATGTGCTCCAATGTGGTGTATTGTGGAGCTATCGGGACTGGCCAGGCTGCTATGTTAGCTATTAGTATGATTGGAACAGCTGAAACTATGAATCTCGGAATCAGGTTAGGGCTTGATCCAAAACAATTGGCTAAAATCCTAAATATGAGTTCAGAACGCTGTTGATCAAGTGACACTTATAATCCTGTACCAGAGGTCATGGATGGTGTGTCCTCAGCTGATAACTATCAGGGTGGATTTGGAACAACACTCATGGCGAAGGACCTGGGATTGGCACAGGACTCTGCCACCAGCACAAAGAGCCCGAACCTTCTGGGCAGTCTGGCCCATCAGATCTTCAGGATGATGTGTGCAAAGGGTCACTCAAAGAAGGACTTCTCAGCTGTGTTCCAGTTTCTATGAGAGGAGAACTTCTGAGCGCGCCCTAGGCACGGACACTATTGGTACAAACTGTCCTGGAGCATCCTTCTAGCCAACTTCACAGGTAAATGGGCTTGATCAAGATCATCTCTCTCCTTTTGATTGTCTCTGTTAGAGTAATCACTAGGATTTCCCACCCATTTTTAACTGATTATTCTTTTCTGTCTGTTAAGGAAACATCTGAGAATTTTTTTTTCCTGCAGGCCATTAAGGGTTTTTTGCTCACTAAATTGGCCTTTTTAAAAAGTATAAACCCTGAGTATCTTCAAATAAATTATTCCATATTTTGATCAGGATATTATTCATTCTACTTTACAAATAAAACCAACTATTTTGTTAATGAGAGGAAATCTATCCTAAAGGTAAGAAACCTGTGCAAGGAGATTTTGAGAAAAGAAGTGTAGTGAATTATTACCTGTAACTCTTGGGGTGCTGTTGACCAAATGCTGGTATTCTTGCATTTCTGAGGTTACTGGTTTATTTTTCAGGAAAATGGTAAAGTAAGAGAACTCGCTTCTGCATGTTATATAATTTGGAGTTTGTTACATTATCTTAATGCATCCCTCTTGTTATAATTTCCAGTACTCAAAAGACTATATTTTGCACTTCCTTGTACATTCTTACTACATATTTTTTACTTCAAAAGAATGACATCATAAGACTTTCAGAACCAATTAAGATATTTGCTTTAGATAATTATAACATTATTCTAAATATAAACACATTATTTTGAATTGAAATAAATTTCTATGCTGAAAAAAGTGACTATCTTGAATATTTAGTATATAAAAAGGGCAAATTCATCTGTAGTGGTGAAAATAACAAATGTTGCATTAGTAAGGTTCTCAAGGATAAAATTATTTTTAGTATAATTTAATGAGAATGGTATTTTGCCTCTTTAGTTTTCCTGTTCTTCTTACCAAAAATTCAAAACTCCATTTTAATTGTGTAAGTGAAAGTAAAACTAATTCCAGTTGAGTAACACTGTCAAAGAGATTTAAAAACAGAACATGGGGGCCAGGGAGAAGGCCCAGTAGAATAAGTACTTCCTTGACAAGGGCAAAAGATCTGAGTTCAATCCCCAGTTCAAAAAAAAAAAAACAAAAAAAACAAAAAAAAAAAAACTTGATCAGCAAGTTTCAAACTGTCAAGATTGTAAGATATTTAAGTAAATAAAAAAATTGAGAAATTATAAACATGTAAGGCCTTCTAAAACATGTACATAAATTAAATATAATGTAATACAATGTAAATACTGGATAGAACCTGGAAAGAGAAAAAGCAAATTAACTGAAAACTAAGATAATACAAATAAAGTAGGGATATCAGTCCTTAATAATGTAAAATATTGGTTGATTAAATATCACAAGTATATTATAATAATGTAAGATTTAAAATAGGTGACATTATACATAAGTCTCTTGAGAATTCTGTACTGCTTTGAAAATTTTAATGATCCTAAAATTGGTCTAAAAACTACTTTTTGCTTTGCCGTCTGTCAGACGCTTCAACATGATCAACTATAGATAAGATGGAAAAATAACAGGCAGATATAATTACCAGCCATACTTGTTGCTTTCAGCTACTTATAGTATCATAAATCATATTCATCTGAGAATAGTACTATACACTTTCTATATATTATAACAGCCACAACTAATCTATTTAGGTGTAATGATGTTTATAATATTTATTTTTAAGTTATGTGTGGAAATATATATATATATGTATTTATATTTTTGTACATATATCTTCTTCCAAAAACATAAAATTTCCCTCTAAGTGCTCATGAATATGTACACATAGAACTATCAACAATTATCTTCTAATTTCATTTTTGTATCTGCATTACCTCTCAACTCTTTATTCCATTATAGTAAAACATATATAACTCAAAGTCAAATGTATAAACTAGACAGTTATCTTTGCAGCAACAAACGTGTAAATGGAACCATCTGTATGAAAAGACATGAACTTAAAATTGGTTCCAGAATTTCTTTGAGGAGTCCACAGTTATTTTCTCAAGAGGAGGCCAATACTTTTATCTTTCAGGTGAGGACTTGATATTTTCACAGAGGGTTATTATAATGATCATAGGTAATGTGTCACCAGGTTCTTCTATTGTAAAACTTATAACAGAGATGTGTTTGTCAGACTCTTTAAAGGAAACTCTGTGGTTGCTTATGCAGGATTGGTTTTACTGGGAGTCCAACAGATAGAGGCTATTTAATAAACTCTTTGTGCTATTTGAAATGATAACCTACTGATACCTTCTGACTTATCCATTGAAATTAAGTGTAGTTCTTCTGGTTGGACCCAGAATTTAAACAGTGAATAGCTTCCTATGTAGATTTTTTAAACTAGTGTTCAATTAACATGCTGGTTTACTAGTTGTATTTCTACATTATGATCTGATAAGATAGGAACTTTCATCATGTTGAATATTTTAATAGTAATTCATCCTTAAAAACACTTAGAAAATAGACTAATTTTAAACTTTTCCATTTTACCTAATAAATACTCACTGTAACAATTACCTTTCTTATTCTACAAAAATTATAGTCCTATATAATTTCATCAATTTAAATCCACAGGCATAGGGTCTTTTTCATAATCATTCAGTCATTGTTTCCTAGGAAACACCCTAGTCAAGAGTTGAAAAATGGCCACCCACTTTCTTTGCCACTGTTATTTGATCCTGTACTAATCCATGTAATTCATAATTTTTTTCATACTGCTCATATTCAGCCAAAATTTTTAAAGTTGCTTTAGAATCTAACTTTCTTTTTAACATATATGGACATTCAAGTGCTAAAATTTTTGCTAACACAATTCTTAATAAAATTCTAAATTTCTTGTAGCAGAAATTAAAAACACTATCATACATCTTTGAAAATAGAAAGGTGATAAAAAATTGTATCTCCAGAGATAGGCATAGAAAGTTGTCTTCTGAAAAGTCCAATATATTACTGATTCCACAATGAAAGAATGTATTAAAAGAAACATAATGGAAAAACATTGTGTTTAAAGATTACAAATAATTTCTGAAATTATTTAGTATATGTGACTGTTTATATATATTGATAGCCTTCAGTGTTTAGTAAAATGAAATCATTATCACAATATTATTTTAAAATATTTTGTACAGTCTCCTATTTACAAATATCCTTAAATATCTTAAATTTGTACCTAAATAATAAATTTAGGTACAAATAAATTGCAAATATTCCAGTATAATTGAAAAAGTTATTCTTTAACTACAGTTTAAATTCCATTAGAGTTCTTACCACACATATTTTAGGGCACATACTTGTGGAGATTGCTCAATGATGTTAAAATTTGGTAAATAAATTGTAGTTACTTGCAATTTGTTGCATACTAGATATAGAAAGTTGTTATGATCTCTAAAAAAGTAGTAACAGTCTGCTGAAGAGAAAGTTGTGCTGTTTTGACTAAGAGAATGGATAATGATGTCCATATTCTCAAAATTATTATACAATTTCAAAGCAATCATGATTTAAATACTATCAGCGTACCTCCCAGACCTAAAGCAAACATTCCTAAAATTCATCTGAAAGCAGAAGAGACCTAACATAGCCAATACCATCCTGGCAACAAAGTAAAGGCAGGAGGCAACACCATCCCTGACTTGAAATTATACTACCAAACTACTGTGATAAAAACTCACACCTGAGGATCAGTGGAACAAATTAGATGATACAGAAAAACTTCAAACACGTTCAGCCACCTTATCCTTGAAAAGAGGGCCAAATATGCTCTCTAGAAGAAAAATAGCTTCTTTAATAAAGTGTTCTGGTGAAACAGGATTTCCATATCCTGAAGATTAAAATTACACCCATGTCTATCACCATGTACTAAAATCAAAATGGATAAAAGATTTAAATATTAAAACTGAAACACTAAATTTACTAGAGGATGAAGGAAGTAAAACTGAAGACAAGGGGCTAGGCAGAGAGTTCATGGACAAAAACCAAACTGCAAGGGAAATACTTCAAATAATCAACAACTGGGGTCTCATCTTATTGAAAATATTTTGCACATTAAAAGAAATCATCAACAGACTAAAAATCAAAATCCACAAATGGGGAAAAAGTCTTAACTAACAGTAACTCAGAGAAAGAACATCAATCTAGAATATATAAAGAACCAAAAAAATTGAAAAAGAATAAACAAACCTCCAAAATTAAAAGACACACTCTAAAACTGGGCACAATCTAAAACTGCCATTCTTCTCAAAGGAAGAAACACAAATGGGAAATAAATATATGAAACAGTGTTCAACATCATTTCTCATTTGAGAATGCAAATTAAAACAACACTGAGATTCCATCCCATCCCAGAAAGAATGGCTATCGTCAAGATATTATCCAATTACAAATACTAGAGAGACTGTGGGGGAAAAGGAGCCCTTTTCAACTGTTGGTGAGAATTAAAATTACTAGAACTACTATAAAAGTTAGTGTGGAGATGCTCCAGAAAATTATTATAGATCCCATTGATCATAGCTCTCTCCCTCCTGGGTATTTCTCCAGAAGAACTGAAATCATCATGCGACTGCAATACATGTGTACTCATATTTATGGCTGCATAATTTGTCATAGCTAAATTTTGGAAACAACCTACATACCCATCAACTGAATAATGGATAAAAAAGATGTGATATTTTTACATAATGGAATACTACTCAGCTATAGAAAATATAAACATGAGGCTTTTATAGGTAAATGGCTGCAACTAGACACCATACTCCAAAGTAAGTGAATCAGACCTGCATGTGTAAACTGTGTTGTCTCCTTGGTGTAAGAGTAAATAAATTCTAAAAGGTAAAAAACATACTGTAAAAGAGAAAGACTGCTCAAAGGAAGAACAACTG
>NDGN011184162.1:0-10890 GCA_002564285.1 Tympanoctomys barrerae | reverse complement strand
CTTCCTGCCTTTCTCAGTTCCTGGGCCCTGCCCACCTGCAGGGCGAGGCCCCCACGCTGAGATGCGCTGGAGCTCAGTCAGCCAAGTTGACACAATGTATCAATTAACACAAACGCAAAACCACTGGGAATAAACAGTGTCTGGTTGGATGGATTAAAACTCATCTCTAAGAACCCACCTGAGGCAGTGAATTCCAGTGTTTTATTTGTTTAGTTGTTTGTTTTTCCCCACTGGGAGTCGGGCTCAGAGCCTCGTGCTTGCCAGGCAGGCGCTGTGCTGCTGAGCTGTACCCCTGACTCTGATGTTTTAAAGTCAATAGACTTACCAGTCCAGCTTTCTTCACTGTGACCAAACACCTCAGTAGACCAGCTCAGAGGACGTGTTTATTCCACTCATGGCTTTGGAGGTGTCAGGCATGGTGGGCTGTGAGGAGGCAGCAACAACGTGGCACACGCAGGGGCCTGCAGAGCGGAGCCCCTCCTAGCAGCTGAGGAGCAGAGGGAGAGAGCAAGGGGGGGCAGCAAGGGCGGGGGCGGGGCGCAGTGCCCAAGGCACATCCCACGTCCTCCCCCGCCCTGCACCTCTGTGCCCCTCTAGGAGGGTCTTAGCACCAGACCACGCTCCCTGATGAAGTTAGAGCCCTCCCAGTCCAGCTCAGTCGCTTCTCAAGGCCCTACCTCTGAACCCTGCTGCCCTGGGGATTCTCTTGGTTACTTTTCTTGTTGCTGAGACAAAATACCCAACGCCCGAAGTTTAAGGGGAGCTGTACACTTTGGCTCACCATGTGTAGAAGTTTGGCCCATTGCTGGCTGGCCCCAAGGCAGGTTGGCCTGGCAGAGGGGCACTGCAGGAGAAACAGCGTGGCAGGGCGGGCAGGAGGGAGCACGCAGCAGGCAGCAGAGGGAGGCTGGCTGCCCTCCCCTTGGGTTCTTCAGGCTACAAGCTCATCAGTTGGTGTCCCCCACACCCAGGTTGGGCCTTCCCATTATACACACCCAGAACTATGCTAAACCAGTCGAGCTACCACACACGCTTCACCCCAGTATCACACAGCCTAGATCCAGCCACTTTCAAAAAGCCCCACCTACGAAAGCATCTAGATAAAAACCCTAAGTGGAAAAATGCAGCCCAGTGTGGTGGCACTTGCCGGCAATCCCAGCTCTGTGGGAGGCTGAGGCAAGAGGATCACAAGTTCAAACCCAGCCTGGCCAACTTAATATAACTGTCTCAAAAAAAAATTTTTTTTTTGGAAGGGTGGGGATGTTCCTCAGTGTAAAAGCCCTGGGTTTGATCCTTAGTACTGGGGTGGGGCCAAAACAAAAGCGAGGGGGGAGTTTGGAATGCTAAGCTGTGGGCTTCATGGTGTGCTCCCAGCTTTGCTTTTACCCACTGTCACCGCATACTGCTCCTCTGTCAGGACTCAGCTGTCCATCTTCTCCCCTAGACCCTCAATCCTAGTGTGCCCGAGAGCCCTATCTGAGATCTGCAAAATGAGCACGCCCTCTCCCCTCGGTTGTTGTTTGCTTGAGGCAGGGTCTTGCTATGTAGTTCAAGCTGGGCTTGAGCTCACAGGATCATCCTGATTCAGCCTCCTGAGTGCTGGGGTTCCATACATGCGCTCCACACTCTCTCTGCTTGTGCCAGCATCCCTCCTGACCCCCGCTGCCCAGGGTGCCTCTCCCAGGGGCTGGATGTAGCTTTAAGGGTCAGGCATCTCCTTATTCAGTCGGATGTGGGGTTTGTGTTTTCACTCCTCAAGCCTCTAATCCTGCATGATAGCTTCCAAAAGAAGGGAGAAACACTTCCATTATCCACTCTTCTTGGCCTGGGGCTTCAGACTAAGTCAAACTTCTGTACGACTTAGCAAAAGCTGAGGCAGAAGTTGTGGTTGTTAAGAAGTTTCCCGACTTGGAACAGGGATAGTGGTGCATGTCTTTTTTCTTTCTGAGATGTTTTAAAATAGCCTCACTGTCTGAGAAAGGCTTGTGGGTAGCATCTATGTCCCCGTGGAGTGGGAACTCCAGGGTTCTATGGACCATAGAACATATAAAATGAACTAATAGAACATATAAAATGTTTATTAAAAAGGTGACAAACTAAGGTCTTCAGTGCATGATGCAGTGTGAACACCTATTGTCCCTCTCTCTGGCCTCCTGTGTCCCCTGGGGCTGGCTTCTCTGGGCTGCCGCAGCAGGCCTCCTTATCCTCTAGCCCTGGGTGGGTTCAGTTCATGGGGCACCTGCCTGAGGGAAGGAGGGAGAGCGGGAGGCATGGAGAACTGGCCGGCTGGCTCACTCGGGGTCCCTCAGGCGTGGAACGTGAGCAACCCCAGCCGCCACCCGCTTAGCAAGCTGCCTGGGCTGCAGGCTGCGCCTCTGTGAATGTCTCCATCAGAAGCTGCTCAAATGAGCGCATGCGTGGTGCTGTCTGCCTCCGCCAGGACTGTGACACACACAGCCGCGCTGTGCTGCCCTTGTGCCCCCAGCAGCTCCCAGGAGCTTTTATGCCGGACTCAGCTGCCCCCTAGAGCTCTGCCCTGCGCAGCTCAGGACTTGTGGTCCTGGCTGCTGCTGTGCTTAAGAATCAGTCTTAGCAAGTTGGCTGTGCTGGCCTCAAATGTGTTGCCCTGCCTCAGCCCACCAGGTAGTTTGGTTAAATACTGAAATTTTACTGGAAGCAGTATGACATTGGATTTTTCCTGTTTGGACAACCTTGGGAAGGCATGTGTGACATAGTGAAAAGTTTTCAAATGTCAACATTTGGCTTCTAAAATCTGATGGATAAAAAGTTTTTATAGGAGCTATGGATTACAGTGCCCAGTTAGCATCCAGGAGACCCTGGTGCCATGTCCAGCACCACACACACACACACACACACACACACACACACACACACGCGCGCGCGCAGAGTCTATATAGAGCCATCCATCATGCTGCACACTTGTAGTCCAACATTCTGGGAGGCTGAGGCAGGAGGATTGCAAATTCAAGCCCACCATATACAACTTAGTAACTTAATAAACAGTCTCAAATTAAGAAGCAAAAAAAGGGTTAGGGATGTAGCTTAGTGTGAAGGCCCCGTGTTTGTTCCTCAGTACTGAAAAAGCAATTGGGGGGGGAGACAATATATTCTGATTATATAAATTTACGTTTAAGATATACAACATCTAATGGCAAAAGGTTGAAAGCAAATCAGTGATAGTCAAAAATTATATGTCACATTTAAAAATGTCACAACATATCAAGTAGAAATAAATGGGAGAAATGATGTTAAATTTATGATAATGATATTCTTGATGCTTTCCATTTTGATACTTAGGAACAAGAAAACAGAAATTTATTTTGATATATGAAAAGATCTAGCCATTCTTCCTGGCCGGAACCAATGTCAGGGCCTTGATCTCCCCGGAGTGCCAAGCGCAACACCCATTTGCTCAGCGAGATGAAGTGTCACACAGGCATTCTGAGTATCCTGGAGAGTGTGATTCCATTCCACGTTTTCACCAGAAACCTCCCCGTCCAGTGATGGCCTCTCGCCCCGCCCAGGTGGCCCACGGTGTGGTTGGCATCGCAGTGCCGCTGCAGTTTCCACCTTACACGGCAGGCCGCAGGGACGCGGCCTCAGGTGGACGCAGGGACGCGGCCTCAGGTCTGCCTGTCTTCTGTGCCCTGCACCATCCTGGAATAAATTGCTCTGTGATTCAACTGCTCCCCTGGGGAGAAACGCCCCTTGGGAGGCTGAGACCGGAGTCCCTGGGGGGACCCTAGCTGTGACAGGCTGTGTCACTGGTGTCAGGGGCTGCAGGACTTCAGCTGCTCGCCCGCTGCTGAGCTCACACTGATGTCTAACTCTAGCTTCCTGGGTGCCACCCGAGACTCGCGTCACAGGCGAAGATGCCGTCCCTCACCTCACAGCAGGCCCAGAGGGCTTGTGGGGTCCCCAGGTACCCCAGGATGATGTGCATCAGCCCCCTGCAGACTCCCATCGTAGCTGAGAAAGTAAATTTGGATAACCACGGGTTTTAAGCACTGTTAGCAAACCTGTGTCATCTGGAACCGCCGCAGAGCACGTCTGTCCTGTCACAGCTCCACGTCGCATCGTCGCATCTGCACAAACACTTCAGGCCTCTCACACTCTGCGTGACCGCCCATCCCCCCACGTCCCCCAGAGGACGCCTACATCTCCTGCTCTGATTCTTCATCTCCTAACCACTGTGTCACCAAGTGAACCCGAGGGCCAGGGCCCTCGCATGGCCCTTCTTTTTTTTTTTTTTAATTTTATTTATTTGATACGGGGTCTCACTATGAAGCCCAGACTTACAACGATCCTCTTGTTTCAACCTCCCCAGCACTGGGATTACAGGCATGTGCTACCACACCAGGTCTTGGTGGCCAGCTCGGCACGCCCAGGGCTGGGCTGACACAGCACGCGGTACTCAGGGATCGAACTCAGGTCCTTGGGCTTGCCATGGCAGGTGCTTAGACCACAGAGCTATCTCTGCGGCCCTACATGGACATTCTTGAGTATTCCAGAGGAGTCCAGAGGAGGTAGGGAGCGAGTGAACGAAAGGAAGTAGGGAGTTTGGGAGCCACTGGCGGGTGTGTCACGTGACAGCCTCTGCTCAGCAGCCCCCTGCTTGGGCTGCCTGGGTGCCCGGGGTCCTCTGGACTGGAGCGGCGGGTCTCATGGCTCACCCCGGCGTGCTTTGCTCTTGCTGATCCACTTGCTCGAGCCCCACACACGTGATCGATCTCCAGCTCCTGTGGGTCCCCACAAGGGTGAGTGAGTGGACAGGAATTCCAAGGGGAGGCGACACCACACAGGCTTGTGTGACAGGTACACATGTGAATGTGCAGATGCACACCTGTGAGATTCACAGTAAACCGTTTCCTCCAGGGAAAGATGAAAGGAGCACCCAGGACCAGGAGGACAGCTGCTCACAGCACTGCCGACCTCAGGGCCCTGCTGTGTATCACACTAACTTTCCCTTTCTTAAATTAGAAGCCATGCAGGAGGAAATGGGATCAGCTTTCTGCTCTTCTGGTCTGTTTGTGTGCAGGTCCCGGCCCGGGGCCCAGGACATGCAGGAGGCTGAGTGCCCCCACAGTGGACACAGTTGCCCCCAAGCCCGGGTCCCCGGTGCGCCTGCTGTTCCCGGCTGCAGTTGCTCACGCCGTATTCTCCACAGCAAACTGCCTTCAGCCAGCACTGGTTTCGCACCACAGAGCAAAGGGGCTGGGAACGTTCACAGAAGGCAACAGAAGCAGAGGAAAGGCTGATGCGAAGGCCGAGCTAGCCAGGCCGCAGCGAGAGGATGCTCATGAAAGAGCCACTGAGCTGCATGGAAAGAGAAAGCCACAGGGAGGGCGGCGAGAAGACCCCAGGCACAGTGCCCCAGCTGCTGAGCAGGGGAGACGGGCCTGGGCCCAGGACTTCCCAAAAGAAAGAGAGAAGGCAGGACAAGGGACGCCCCTGAGAAACAGACATACCTTATTCAAATTAATTTGAAAGGAAAGTGAGAAAAGAAGGCGGGAAGGTAGTTACAAAGTGGGCTTTGTTGACAGTAGCTGTTCTGAAGGCTTGTTAGGCCAACAGCAAGCTTTTAAGTTTCAAGGAGGCTCAGGTGGCCCATCCTGAACCAAAACCCACCTTTGGCCATCAGTACTCGGAGTAAATATCTAGGTGTAATCCTGCAACTCCAGTGCTCTACGAGACCAAAGCAGGGGATCACAAGGCAATTTATCAAGACCCTCTCCCAAAACAAAAAGTAGCAAAACTTGGAAAGGGCTGGGGCTGCAGCCCCCTGTGGGCTCAGCCCAGCCCCGGTCCCAGAAGCCTTCATCCCCACTGTGCGCAATGTGGCGTGTGATTGCTGAAGGCGCTGTTACTGCAGTGACCGTGGCCAGGCTGGGACTGCCCACAGGAAGGCAAGGTGTCTGGGAGACTGTGGCCAGGTTGCCCAGGGTCCTGATAAGGTGGACATGGAGATGCTGTCTTACTGGTCGGACAGTAGCCTGTAAAGCCACTGCCACGGTGGTGGCGCTCGTGTAGCACGTGTGGCCCTGCATTCCTGTGACTGCCAAGTGAACGGTCGGGCTGTGTCACTGTGAGGAAAAAAGCAGAGAGGAGGAGGAGGAGGCTGGGATCCTGCAGGGGCCTGGGGGGTGCTGCAGGAAGGGGGGTGGCAGAGGTCCCCTTGGGGACCAGGAGAGGGGAGGGGGGCCCAGCAGATGGGAGGCTGCTATCAACTACTCTTCCTGGGATGGGGCGTGTGGCAGCTGCATCTTTATTTGGGGGATGGGGCAGGTACTGAGAACTGAACCCAGGACCTTCACACCGAGCTACATCCCTGGTCCTATTGAGTTTTTATTTTATGCCAGGGTCTCACCAAGTTGCTAAATTCCCCAGGCTGGGCTCAAACTTTTGATCCTCCTGCCTCAGTCTCCCAGAGTACTGGAATAATAGGGAGGTGCCACCATGCAACCTGATCACCTGTGGTTCTACTGCAAGGCAGAGCGGGTGGTGTCATCTATGAAGCCCTATGATGTCATCGTGTGTATCATTTGGGGCACCGGCCACTGGCATCTCCCTCCTTCCCTCACAGGACACAGCACCGTGAGCCTCCGCACAGTGGCTGAACGGCCACCAGCGGTTCCTGCAGAGATGGCCAGTCAAGCGTCCAGGTCCTGCTTGCCTCCAACAAAGAACTGGATAAGACAAGCCAAAAGCGGGGCCAAAGTTTATTTGGAAAGTGAGGGGTGAAGCCTGGCATGGTGGTGCAGGCCTGTCATCCCAGCAGGCAGGAGGCTGAGGCAGGAGGATCACCGTGAGTTCCAGGCCAGCCTGTGCTACATAGTGACTTCAAGGCCAGCCTGGACTACAGAGCAGGATGCTGCCTCAAAATATTTCTTTTTTCTTTTTAAATGAGGAGAGAAGGGGTAAAGGAAGAATGAACTCTGCAGAGTAAACCTGAGCAGAACAGAGAAAAAGAAGCTAGAAGCAAAAATGGAGGCGCACTCCGTGCCTGGGGCGCACACGTGGGTGTCTGAGCTCAGCCCCCAGGACAGCAAGGCGCTGGCGGGGCTGCACCCTCAGGCTCTGCTTGTGGGAGCAAAGGGCTCCCACCAGTTGAGGTCCCTCAGGCAGGGGTCTAGACCCTGGCCCACCTGTGGCCAGGTGAGGAGAGGACATGGGCGAGGCTCTATCCAAATCTGCTTACAGGGTCACCTTGGAGACAGGAGTGTCCCTACCTCAGACTCCACATTCACAAAGTGCCTCAGGCTGGAAATCCCAACAGACCAGGAGGCAGAGGCAGGAGCAACACAAGCTTGAGGCCAGCCTGGGCAACTTAGAGACCCAGTGAGGCCCCACCTCAGAGAAGGACGAGGTGGGATGGAGCTGGGTCTGGAGGGCCTGGGAGCAGCACCTAGCACCACACGCACACACGACCAGAGCCACAGCAACAACAAGCCACATGGCCTCCTCGCTAAGCAAACACACCACTGCTGAGGAAGAACAGTGCATGGGGATGCGTTTCAGCCAGGTTGCTGGCTTTCTTCCATAAGTTCTGAGACAGACAGACAGACAGACAGACAGGAAAGACGTCCTTCCTGGGCGTTAGGTCCATGTCTTGCTACAGGGCCAGAGCCAGCAGTCTTGTAGACTTAGTGGGCTGCACAGCGGTGAGCACACGGGTTTCACATTCCTCCCTGATGTTTTCATTGTTTTCTAAGGGGGCTGTATATTTGTGCTAATAGATACACTTTGCTAAATATGTTAAACAGTCTTTTATTTTATATTATTATTATTATCATCTTGGTGCTGGGGAGCAAACTCAGGAGCTTGCCCTTGCCAGGGAGGCGCTTATGCCACTGAGCTACATCTCTAAAATTTGTTAAAAGTGTATCTTGGTAAAAAAAATTTTTAACAAACCTGCTCTAATAATTCTTTATTTTTCAGCATATTGAGACTCTCAGAAGTTATAACCAACTGGCCTCTGTCACTATCAGGAGGGACTCAATTAAAAATGATAGAATCAAACCAGGCCAGGTGGTACCGACCTGTAATCCCAGCACTCTGGGAGGCTGAGACAGGAGAATTCCAACTATGAGCCCAAAGGGGGCAACTTAGCAGTTTAGTGAGCCTCTAAATGAAAGAAAACAATAACTAAATAAAAAAGAGAGGGATGTAGCTCAGACTGAAGACCCCCGGTTCAGTCCTTAGTGCCCAACCCCCAAGGAAAAAGGGATCCAGAAAAAATTAAGGGGAAATTAGTAAAAATGAAAGTTTCCGGGGGACAAAAGGTCAGGACATGTGCTGGGGCCTCCGGCGGGGACAGCAGGGACAGCTTGGGGAGGGCTGTGGCCCCAGCGGGGACAGCAGGGATGGTTCAGGCGGGCTGGGGCAAGCAGTTTCTCCCTGGGTCGCAGCGCTTTTGAGTCAGGGAATTAAACAGAGTGGCAGCGGAGCCAGGCCACTCTCATGTATTTCCCTTCTTCATATAAAAGAAAGAAAATTTCACACCAACATGTAAGCACTAAGCCCTGCTGGTGACAAGTCGGAGTTGCCACTTGCTTTCTAGATGAACCAGGACTTCATCTAGGTGCCAAATGCAGTGTGAGAACAAGGGACAGAAATGGGGGCACACCCATGAAATCATAGGGGAATCATAGTGGTTTTTTCAGGAACTTTCAAAGGATGAAACACTAAAAAAAAAAAAAGTCTTTATTATTATTTTAATACACATACATTACATTGAATAAGACAACTTAGTTTTCTAATTTCAAGTTGAAAATCATTTTGAAGCCATCTTTTGCAAGCTCAAGCTCTGTTACCATTGGCAAAATTGTGCTTTCTCTGGCCATGATTGCCTCTCCATTCCAGGATGACCTTCCAGCTTGCGTCACAGCTAAAGTGACAAATCGAAGGAGGACTAACTTTCACAAACAAGAGATAGCTGTTGATATTATGCCATTTATGTCATTTTTATCATAATTTATAAAGTCGGGAAGCTTTTGCAAGATAGTTTCATACAACATTACCACTACCTGGAGGCCTTGGATTGTAAGTCCTCCATTCAACGAATGTGTTATTTTAGAGAGATTTTAGCTATCAAAATCAAAGCAGTTAAGATATATACAGTGTGGAACACTCAATCTGCTCAATGGGATATACATGGGTATTGTAACAAATATTTTTCCCATCTTAGCATTCATGAAAAATGAAGCATTCACTAAACCTGAACTGCTTACCTCACAGGTAAAAACACTTACCTCACAGGGATCCAGAGAGCAGCCGCTGGGCGGTGGCCTCCCACCCTGGCCCAGCCCTCCACAGTGAGTGTGGTGCTTAGACCAAAATGTCTCCTGCAGGCTCCTGTGTGTGGAAGGTCACCGGATCGCGGGGCACCCTATCATCCACTCATGAGTCAGCGTTGAGTGTGCTATGGGAGGTGGGCCTGCCTGGAGGAGACCCCTGGGGTGCGACCCAGAAGGCTGCATTCTTATGCCGTCTCCCTTCTTCTTTCTTTCTGTGCTTTCTGGCCGCCATGCCGAGCAGCTCTTCTCCACCAGCCCCCGCCTCCACGCTGGTTCTGTCTTGGAGTCAGCCGACTGTGCACCGCGCCTGCGGAAATTGGGAGTCAAATAAACCTCTCCTCCTGCGAGTAGAGTGTGCCACGTATCTTGTCCCAGTGGTGAGAGAGTGGGGAGCACTGTGACACCCTGGCTTTCGGTGTCCGCATAAATGGTGCCGTCCAGTGGAGGGTGGGTGAGGCAATGGCTCCGGACCATCAGGAAGAGGGGCGCACAGCACCCAGCGCAGGGCAGTGGATTCCTCCCGGCACAGCCCCCGAGAGCCGCCAACACTTCTCACCTCAGTTTCTGAGAGTCAGGCCCGTGGCGGCAGCTGAAGATGGGCCCTGGAGGCTGGAGGGAGACTGTCCCTGGGACCGCATGTCTGGAGAGCTCACAGGACTGTCCCCACCCGGGACATCTCTCCCAATGGAGCAGCTGGCCTGCAGTGGGTAAGTTCTGAGAAAACAGGAGCGAGGACGACTCTCCCTTGAACCCCACCTCTCCCAAGCCACATGCCATCTTTTCTACTTTGTTCTGTTAGACGCAAGCCACTAAATCTGGCCCGGACTCAAGGGAAGGGGAATCAGGTTCTGCCTTTCGACACTTTCAGCAACTACTGTGAGCCACACGCATTTTCAGAGGGTTCCTCTCCCACCTTGTCCTAGCACTGACACGGAGCTGAATGCCACAAACCGCCAAAACGCGGAGAATGGAAATAGGGGCAGTTCTGCATTTTCAGAGAGTAGAAGCTGACATGTCTTCGTCACAGGTGAGTGTGGATGGCAGCAGGATTTTGTGGCGTCCACATGGCCAGCTGAGCGCGCGTAGGAGTGTCCCTGGCCAGGCGAGCCTTGGGACAGTGTGTGCGGGGTGGGAGGGAGGTGAGAAGGAGAAAGGACACAGAGGGCCCCTGGCGACACTCTCGGCCATCACTCCAAGGTGAGCCCCACTACACAGCTTTGCATGAAGAGCTGACGTTCACTCAACAGCCCTCAGAAGTGTGTCTGTTCAGTGGGCTCCGTGGCCAGGGCCACTCGCTCCTGGCTGTGTGCTCGGAGAGAAGGGAAGCCAGGCGAAAACCGTTCGGGTGGACTGATTCCGTTGTGATGTTGCCAAAGCAGCAGAGTGAGGTAAAGTGCAGCAGCGGTCAGTGTCGGCTGACTTGAGAGAGGGCTGGAGCTCGGTGGTAGAAGCCTCCTGTGCACAAGGCCCTGGGCTTGATCCCCAGCGCAGACACAAAACAAAATAACCAGGCTGGGGAGATGGCTCAGTGGAATAAGCGCTTCCCTGGCAAGCGCAGGGGCCTGAGTTCAAT
>NDGN011184075.1:0-11250 GCA_002564285.1 Tympanoctomys barrerae | reverse complement strand
CATTGGGCTGCCTCTGAGATGGCAGCAGAAGCAATGAGTAAGCAAGGCTAGGGACCACAGAGGTGGCGTGGTCATGGCCCTGCATGGTGGCAGCGGTAGCAGTAAACAGAATGAGTGGAACAGCACAAGCCCTCCAGCCCTGTGGCCAGGAAGGTTGGTGTTCCCCTGTGGCAAAGGAGATCAAAGTGGGACCAGCTGTCTCTACAGCAATGGCAGGATCAGAGAGACGGCCTCCACAACCCCCACCAGAGATTTGCTCCTAGAAGTGGCACAGAGAAGGCTGATCTGAACAGGAGGAGTGAACTCTACACACTGGGAGCAGCCTCAGACTGACTGTCCCTGAGGGACAGACATATGGATGCAGCCAGGCCTTTTATGTTTCTTTTTAGGTTGTTTAAGTCTTTACCTTTATTCTTGTTCTGATCTGTTCATGTTTTTTCTTTCTTTCCTCAGCTTTCTCTCTTAATTTTATATTTGCATGTAAATGGGCATTCTTTCCAGTCTTTCTGGTCTGTTTTGATAATCCTTTGCTTTCTCTTTCACCTACTGCCTCCTGCTCCCTCTCCAGTTTCCTGAAGCTTGGGTAATCATCCTTTGTCCTCCAGCCTTGCTGCTACTGTCTTTTACTCATTTGGTTTCTGTTTTGGCCACTTAGCCTCTCAAATTCCCCCACCACAGAATAAAAGGACTCTACTAAAGGGAAAGTCTTTGTATACAAGTTCTGAATAATGTTGGATTTTGTTCTATAACTGTAGATCTTGCCCCTACAATTAAAGATGACAAATTAATAGTTACCTCAGTTTGTCAGGTCTTATGCTGTGCCTCATGCTGTTGTTATTGCTAACTGTACTGCTTAGCCAGGATGTCATACCTGTTGAAATCAGTTGTTTTCCCTTGTGTGACAACCATAGTCCACTACCAAAG
Source organism: Tympanoctomys barrerae (assembly GCA_002564285.1). Taxonomy (NCBI): domain Eukaryota; kingdom Metazoa; phylum Chordata; class Mammalia; order Rodentia; family Octodontidae; genus Tympanoctomys; species Tympanoctomys barrerae. The sequence goes on along the minus strand of NDGN011184075.1, from coordinate 10,326 downwards.
GACTAGGTGGTGAGACAAAGAGATAGCAACATCTGGTCCTTTATAAATGGAGAAGGTAAGATCTTGGGACAGGCACAAAAGCCAAGGACCTCCCACACATAGAAGACACCTCTAAAGAACAGACATTTCTTAGGAAGGCCTGGATACTAGTGATCTACCTACTATAAGAGATTTATAGGCAATAACTTAGGAAAAAAATATAAAGTGACAAGACTCAAGCAAAATTGGACCCCAGACTTCTAGCACACCCAGGGTGAGTCCAAGGGACAATGAGGTAAAGGGAATAAGAAGCCATCATCTAAGTTCTTGAATGATAATAGCAGAAAAAAGAAACATGAGGCCACAGTAGAAATCAGAGACAAAACAAAGAAAGAATCTCCCAGATAAAAATAGAGATGATGATCATAGTGGACTTGCTCAGCAAACCTTAAGGTAGACATGGATAAAGAACATAGGCATAGGAAAACAATGGAAACCATGACGAACTAACACAAGAAATGGAATCCACGAAACAGATTCTAACAGATATTCAGGAAATTAAAAATTCCATTGAAAGTTTCCAAAATCAACTGAAAGGAAAGAAAGAATATCAGTCTTAGAAGACAGCATCTTGGTTAAAAATAATTAAATGAAAGAAAATGAGAAACTGAGACAACCATTAATTTGCCACCTTTAACCGTATCAATTAGAATGATGGCTATACAACAGAATTTAAAACAGACCAGAAAATTCTATGCAGTAAATAAGCCCTGAGTAGGCCAATTTTACCTGAGGGGAAAAAATTTAAAAGGAGTTAGGGGGAAAATGGAGAAATAGAGAAAGACATTAGAAGCAAGGATATGGAACAAAGGTAGATCATCCAAATTTAGGGAAAATGGACAGAAGACAGGAGGAAAAGAGAGAAGGAAGAAATGAGAGGAAGCGTAGACTAGAGCGACAGTCATAAAGAAATGAGAGCCCATGTTTCACACTCATATAAAGGAAAGATCAAACAAAGAAGAAAAAAACAAAAACAAGGAGAGAGAAATGCCGGCTTCCAGGATTGTCTCTGTGGTCATTGGTCGTGTGTGGAGACAGAGTCCCGATCTGTGTTGAGTTGTTCCAGCAAGCCAGCTGTAGGATAATGAGTAGTCAGGATAATGAGTCAGGATAATGAATAATCTCAGCCTTCGACATTTCTCACCCTGTAGTTCAGACTGGTTTCTGTCCCTGAAGCTGGGGCCGGACCCATTGAACCTGTAACTATTAATGCACTTTCTGCAGCGTTAAGTCAGCTGGGAGCTTCTGGATAGATCATCAGTTGTTCTGAGTTCTGAGCTCAGTTGGCCCCTTTCCAAGATCTCCAAGGTGGCTCATGGCCTATTGCCCTCTCCCATGGGACATCCAGTTCCTCAGACTCACCATCAGCTAATGCAGTCCTCCACCTCCATGGCTTTCCTCCACTGCTATCTCTCTGTGGAGGCCTCTGGAGTTGCCAACAGTCACCTCATGTCCAAAGGTTTGAACCACTCCTCCCCAGCAGTATTTCCTGACTGGTGGAGAAGGCTCTGCCAGTGATCTGCTTTGTTGGTATCTCTCTCTTCGCCCTCTCTGTCAGCTTCAGTTCTTGCTTCAGATCATTTCTGATCACCTGGACCCACTTCCCTCCTTCTTATCTTTCTTATATTGCTGTATTCCACTCCTGAATGACAACTCTCAGTGAGGCTCTTACCCTGCTGCTCACAGCTCTGCCATCTTCCCAGAAGTCAGAGACCTTACTCTTAAGTGAAATAAATTGGACATATGGTGTAAATACCACATGGCTTCTCTGGGGTGAGGAACTGAAAGTATAAATAAGGACCTAAATGTATAATAGATATTGTGTAATAGGCAGGAAATGTTCAAATGGAAAAGGGAACTAGTGAGGATGAAGGGAAAAAGGAAAGAAGGGAAAAGAAAAAGAAATGAAAAAGATGGTCAAAGTGAAAACCAAGCTTTGTAAGTGAGGGGAAGAAAGGTTGAAGGGAGGGGAGGGAAATGGGAAAAAAGAGGAACTAAGACCAATTGTGTACATGTACATGTTTCCTGTGATGAATGTGATCACTATGTGCACCTAATGGGGGCAAATAAATGTAATTAAAAAAAAAACAACCTATGCAGGCTGAACAAGTGAGTCACAAATCCTATCTTGTTGCAGACACCAGAGGTCCAAGGCCTGCTCTTGCCCAGTCAAGCCCTGCTCTTGCCCAATGTCTAGGGCTTTTATTGGTGCATTAAAACATTTGTCATTACCAGGATTTTGTACCTTATTTGTGTAAAGTGTGGTAACCATGGCTCCAAAGAAAGTTAGTGATACCATCAGTAAAGCTAAGAGGAAAAACTGTGAGAACCACACTAGCATTAGAGAAAGAAACCATTGCAAAATTTATTAAAGTCCTGGAAAAATGAATTTGCAAGCATGCTCTAAGCTCCAAAACCAGTTATTTTGTTTTCCATTATTTCTTATTAGAAAAATCTGTTCAGTTCTCAGACTTTTTGGTATTTAAACACAAATTTGGAACAAACTAAGTTCAACAATTGAGGAATCACTGTGCTGAAGTTAGTCCATTTGAAAACAACTGGGAAGAAGTTTTTAAAATGGACATTAAATGCAGACACTTTTCAGTAATGATTTAAGTGCTATTCAAAATGAATACAAACTGATATTTAGGAAATAGACAAAAGGTAAATACATTTATCATCTATTATATTGAAGAACTATGGCAGTGAATTAAGAGAGAGAGATTTTTATTTTCATTTTGGTAAAATATTAGCATCACAAAAGAAAACAAAAGTTAGCCTTACTCTTATTATCAGATGGCAAGTGGTATCATGTATGTGATGCTGTTGAAATCATTCTCAATAAACATATTTGGTTCTTAATTTTTCCTTTAGCTTTTAAATTTTGAATTTACCTTAAGCCACTTAACATTCTTTAAAAAAGTATCCTCTCCATTGTACTGATATGGAACCTGGAACCTCATGCAGGCTAAGTGCTCTGCTACTGAATAACAGCCCACCCCTTTGATTTTGGAGCAGGGTCTTTCTAAATCACTGAGGCTACCCTCGACTTGTAATCCTTCTATGTCAGCCTCCTGAGTTGGTGGGATTAAAGGAATGTATTGCCATTCCCAGCTCAGAAGTATTTTAATGGCCATTAATTACCTTTGAAATATTTTTTATTAGTCACATATTTTTACCTTTGAACTATGTTTATTACAAAAGATGAGTAGTTTTGTCCATAATACTTATCTAGATCCTGATTATCTCATTAAGATACATCTTAATGTTATAAAAGTGGGATTATGTTAAAAGGTGCTTTTAAGGAAGTATCATTTTTTTTTCTGAACAGAGTAAAGTAAATCACTCCACCTTGACCATTTTGATATATTGATGCGAATATTTTTGCTAGGATTGTTTCATATTTTTGTTTTTGCTAAAGGATGTTATCCTTCAGTATACGTCTTTTAATTATTTCATTCATAGGAAATTACTTGATATTTTCTCTGCAGTCCCCATTCTACAGTAATAGTTTTAGGTTAATTTAGCACTGGGGAAAGATAACATACAAATGAAGAAGAAAACATCATGTACACTAGCACAGAAGAAATTTCATGGCTTTCAGGCATAGACTCAAATTTCCCAGTTCCTTCATAGTTGATACATACACTAAAGCTTTGGTTTGTGAGGATAATTTGTTCTGGAAATATATGTGTAACCTAAAGCACTTACATATCAAAGTGAATTCCCCATAAGAAAAAATGAAAGCTCAGATGATTTGTTCCACAACCAAACATATTTGTATGAAATGATGAGAATACTGAAATATAACACAAAAAATGAAAATAAAAACTATAAGGAAAAATAAATTAACACACACTTACTATGTATTGAAAACCTTCATGGCTGGTGGGAAGGAGGCAGGAGAAAGAAGGGTCATTGTGTATGACTATTTCCAGTAACACTAATGGAATCATTGCTATCTACTCAATGGAATCTTCTTGTGTGTGTTCAACTTTTTTTGAAAAAAAGCTATCCAGTGGTGCTTGCTTGTTGCTCCTTTTGAAGATTTTGCAGAAATAAGACATTGCATTGTCATTAAACAGAGTCATTGCTTGCACTGCTACAGCCTTATTCTGGTGATGCTTTTCTACAAAATGTTGCACTATTTTCCACATTTTATATAACTCCCTAATCTCACTTGAAGTAAATAATTCTTCAGCATTTTTCTCCTCCTCCCTTCCATCACCTCTTGCTGTTGGGAGAGGATCACCCACAATCCTATAGGGGTATTGAGAGAGAGAGAGGGAGAGAGGAAGAGGGAGAACAATTGGCTCCATCACAATCATGTGACATTTGACATCTTATACTACTCATATTGCAAGACATTGCTTGTTTACCAAATTAAAATTTATTTAAAATGTTTTCTTGTGTTGAGGAACCTTCCTAGAACAAGTTACTCCCAATTCAAGCTTGAACTGTATCTAGGGATGAGAAATGAAGCTGGGTGGGTAGTCCATTTGATTTATTGAATCTGTCAGCTGCAGAATTCCTGCAGTTTGATATAGCTATGCAAGTAGTCTTTTCAGGAAAAGTAGAGGAAGCTCCTATTCTTTAGTGAAGTTGTGTCTTATCAATCTAGATTCCACATTTCTTGATGAATAGTTTTATTTCATTTTATTTTTGGTACTGGGGATTGAACTCAGGACCTTGCACTTGCCTGGTGGCAATTATGCCAATGTACTATCTCCCTGGCCCTATGAGTGATTTTAATGGTGAGTGCAAGCTGTTGGTCTAATACAGATCATTGGCTGGAGATTCATGGGTATGTTGCATCATTGGGGATATTCCTAATAGTTACTCTAATTCCACATCTATGAAGCTAGAGGAAAGCAATTAGATGTCAAATCTTTCCAAAAGTCCTATATTGAGAATTTTCATTGCATATTCTTTATAATGCTAAGAGCTTTGGAGTTTATTATCTTGTGTTTGATTTTGTGTTGTAGCTAAATACTTGTCTTACCTGCTAATTATGAATGAACAAGGTCCCATATGCCAAGGCAGTGGTTCCTGGGACTAGTTTTCCTGAGTGCAGATCCGACCTCTTGCTCTTACTTAAGTTACTTGAGTTTCCTTGTCTTTCCTAGGAAAAGAAGATGATATTAGCGTTAACATCATAGAATCATTTTATGGAGTGAGAAATATATTGAGACAATTAAGTTCTGGGACTGGAAAAGTTTTAGTTACTATTTTATATTTTTGGTGCATCAAATATTAAAAATCTGTTTGAACTATCAGATGTAGTGTACAAGAGTAAAGAGGGGGAAGAAAGTCAATTGCATTACCTATATTTTTTCTTTACTATATTTTTCTTCCTAATATTGCATACATTTTATTTACTTGATTTCATCTTAGAGACATTCCTTCAGTCATTTTTTTTAAGGGTGGCTCTGCTGACAAAAAAATTCTCTTAGTTTTCCATCATCTGAAAATGTGTTTTTTTCTATTTCATTCCTGACAAGTATTCTCACTAAATACATGATTCTTGTTTCAGAGCTGTATTATTTCCACATGTGAAAAAGGTGTTGTTTCCTGCTGGTCCTCATGGTTTCTGATGAGGAATCAACTATCTTTGAGTTGTTTTCCCTCTAATAATAAAGAATCATTTCTCTAGCTGTTTTAAATATTTTGTTCTTAGTTTTTAGAAGTTTCACTGTGATTTGTCTTGATATAGATTTAAAAGAAAATTTGCCTTGTTTGGACTTCATTTACTTTTCTTGATTCTATAAGTGCAATATTTTCTTTCATTCTTTCTCTCCTTTCCTTTCCTTCCTCTTCCTTTCTTTCTGCCAAGTTTGTGATATTTTGAGCTAGGATATTCATAGTACTTTTTCAACTCCACGTTATTTCTTTTCTTTAGAACTTTTTCATGCAACTCTTAGACATTTAATTTTCTCTTAAGAGTTAGGAATTCCTGAATCTCTATCATTTTAAGAATGTCTATTTTACCTATTGTTCAGGATGAGTAATTTCTGTTGTCCTATATCAAATTCATTCTTTCCTCTGTCACTTCCGTTCTTCTATTTAATATGTACTACATTTTTGGTCATTATATGCTTTAGTTTTAATATTTTTACTTACATTTATTTTTGTTGAAGTTTTCTACATTTTTCCCTAAGTCAGTCAGTCAGTCAGTCTGTCTGTCTGTCTGTCTTTCTTTTTTCTTTTTTTTCGGAACCGGGGATTGAACTCAGACCCTTGCGCTTGCCAGGGAAGCACCACGGACTCATTTCTCCAGCCTTTCTTTTTCTTTCTTTAAAGACAGGGTCTCTCTATGTAGTCCAGGCTGGCCTTGAACTCATAGTGATCTTCCTGTCTCATCTTCCTGAGTGCTGGGATTTCAGGTGTGCACCTCCATGCTTGTCAAGGTGTTCTTTTTTTTTTTTTTAATTGTATTTTTCTGCTTCCATATTTTGAGACTGTGTACTCTGTAGTCTAGGCTGGCCTTGAACTCATGATCCTCATGTCTCAGCCTGCTGAATGTTGGCATTACAGGTACATACCACTATGTCTGGTTCAAGCACATTTTCAATTACTTGTTTAAGCATTTTTATGATGCTTTCAATTTTTTTGACAAGTGTAACATGTCTGTCATCTTGGTGTTGCCATGTGCTGGGTTCCTTTTTTCATCTAATTTGAGTAACTTATGATACTTGTCATGTTGTATTTTGCTTTAATAAAGCTATTCCTGTCTAGAAGTTTTCTGTCTGGCAAGGCAGCAGCTGCTGGTCCTGTAGCTGGAGACATGAAGCTCTAGGTAGGATTTTTTTTTTCTGTACCTTTTGTCATGTGCTGGTTTTCAGATTTTTAGTTACCAGTTTGGGGAATATGTGAGAGAATAGGAACCAAAATAGCTCACCCCCAAGATGTCTTTCCTTATGTTTTGACTTTCTTTGATTCTGAATTTTTCCCCCATTTTTTTCTGTTTCCTCTTATACTTGTTTAATGTAAAATGCTCTGAGTTTTTAGTTGTAGTTATCAGGAGGAGTAGAGAACAGCACATCTATTCCTTGATCTCAGAAGTGGCATCCTACTGGCTGGATAGATATTTTTTAATCCCTTCTTGAAAGATAGTAGTTATCCAATACCTAATGTTTTCTAGCATAGTATGGGTGAAGAGAAGCTCTTTTATTTTGTATTTGGGAGATGATTGAGCCCACTTCTTGCTGAAATGTAGGTAATATACTTAGTTCCTAGCATAAAATTGATTTAATATCTACATCCTGTATTTCCCTGGCACAAATAAGCATTTACCAAGTTGGGTTTTATGGCTACACCATGATATTATTACCTTTTGGTCCCAAATTGGATTCTTTGGCAATCTACATTAATGGAATATATTTTCATTGGCTTCACGTCATCCTATAACATAGAACTATGGAATCAAACTACTATACATATACTATAACTTGTCCCCCTCATATACTCCTTTCGTCCTCTTTCCTCTTTGTGGTGATAAAAGGATACAGAAAAATATTAAGATGTCAAATAAAGAAAAATATGCAGTTTATGCTTCTCTCACATTGCCTTCCACTCAACTGAAAAGTAGCTAACCCTGTTTTCCCAAGCATATATAAGCGTGTTTCTCTGAACCAGTAGAGCAGAGAGTCAATAGACCTATCTATAATTCCAATACATTGGGAGGATGAAGCAGTGGGTTTGCAAAACTCTGACCTTCATGTAAGTATCCTCATTTTCAGAGTGATGCAAGGATTAGTGATTGCCTATTCTGTCAAATTTGGCTTCATTGGTTTAATAATTAAATTTGTATTCTCTTTTTGATTCTTTGTGGGGGCGAAATTTTCTTTAAATTTTTAATTAGTATATATTTGCACCACATAATAAATACATTCATTCTAGGAGGTGGTAAATGTACATATCACATCTTGATTCCTTTTGTTTTCTCATTTTCAGAGTGATGCAAGGATTAGTGATTTCCTACTTCATCAAATTTGGTTTCATTGCTTTAATAATTAAATTTGTATTTTCTTGGACTCCCTGACTCACTGCAGGGGATGTATTTTATTCAAATTTTTATTAGTATATGTTTGCACCACATAATAAGTACATTCATCCTGGGAACTGGTACATGTACATATCACATCTTGATTGTTTTTTATTTTCTTGAGATTCAAACAATAGTTGATCAGGTATTAGCATTCCTGTTTTTATGTGCATTTACAGATATTTTAGGAGAATGGAGCAAAAGACAGCTAGTTGACTTTTAAAACTAGACTCTCACAGCCTAAACTAGTTTCAAGAGAAATTTAAGATTAAGCTTCATATTACCATTCCTGACTTGAAATTACACTACAAATATACTTTGATAAAGCCAATGTGGTACTGGAAAAACAGCAGACTTGAGGATCAGTGGAACTACAGACAACCTCAGCCACTTTACCTTTGACAAAAGAGCCAAACATGTTAATTGGAAGAAAGATATCCTCTTTAGTGAATGACCCTGGAAAAACTGGCTTTCCACTTGCTGAAGACTAAAACTAGACCAATGTCTGTTGCCACCCACTAAAGTCAAAATGGATCAAAGGTCTAAATATTAAAAAACAGAAACAATCTGGTAGAAGAGAAAGTAACTAGAAATTTTGAAAACAGGGGTAGACTTCATGAACAAAGCCTAAACTATGTAAGAAGTATTTCAATGAATCAACAACTGGTACCTTATCTTATTAAAAATTTTTTTGCACATCAAAAGATGTGCAAAATCACAAACAGACTGAAAAGACAACCCACAGATTGAGAAAAATATCCAGTTGTTCCTCAGACATAGGACTTATACCCAGAAAACATAAAAAGTTAAAAAATAATTAGAGCCCCCAAATAAAAAGACCCAATCAATAAATGGACATCTGAGATGAATACTCACTTTGAAGATGAAATACAAATGGCAAATGAATCTATGAATAAATGTTCAGTGTCACTGGTCATTTGAGAGATGCAAATTAAAACAACAATGAGATCCCATCTCACCCCAGAAAGAATGGCTGTCATCAAGAGATCAACCAATAACAAATGTTGGAAAGGCTGTGTTGGAAAGGAACCCTTTTCTACTGTTGGTGGGAATGTAGACTGGTGCAGCCACTATAGAAATCAGTGTAGAGAATCCTCAAAAAAGTAGGTCTAGAGGTCCTATTCAAGCTATTCCCCTTCTGAGTATTTTTTCCAAAAGAACTGAAAGTATTATCCCACAATGATATATGTCTACCCATATAATAGCACAATTTGTCGTTGCTAAATCTTGGAAACAACCTAAACATTTAACCAAAGAATGGATAAAAATATGTGATTTTTTTATACAATGGATTACTACTCAGCCACAAAGAAGGATAAACTTAAGACTTTCATAGGTAAATGGATGAAACTTGAGACCCGTTAAAGTAAAAATGGATCAAAGTTCTAAATATTAAAAAACAAAAACAATCTACTAGAAGAGAAAGTAACTAGAAATTTTGAAGACATAGGATTCTTTAAAGAGGACATTGATGAAAAAATCAGACTCACATAAGTAAACATTGTTTTGTATTACTGGTGTAAGAAACTGAAAAGTAAATAAGGTCTAAGAAGTACAGTAGATGCTGTGAAATGGGTATAAGTTCTTAAAAATGAACTAGAATCAAAAGGAAAAGAAAAAATGCAAGTCAGTTATACTATTAATGTCTCTTAGTTCATAGAAAAGGAAGGTTTGTGTTAATATTAACCGGATAAATTTAATGCTTATATCTTGTACTCTGAATACCTAGTTTAAAGATAAAAATATTCAGTATATTCACTATTATTATCTTTCTATCATCTTGTTAGGAAATTTTACCTTTGTCCCTAAAATAAAAAAATTAAGCCCAGTAAGAGAAAGTTTTTAAAAATTGAAATAGACAATTAAGTTGCTAAAACTGTGTCTTCATTTAAACATCAATGACACAAAAAGAATTTTATAGCTTGTGTTTTTAAATATTTTCATATCTGTGAACCAAGCTACTCTTAGTGCTTGAGTAAGTGCCAAAATGCTGATTTGTAAGTAATTCAGGTTTTACATTCAGACAGAGTACTGTTTAATTCTGATAGGTTAAAGATGCATACCTTTGTAAGCAATGAAGAATTTGTAGAGTTTTAACAGTCTTCTAAAACTTAGGTGTGCTTCTTACTAGTGACTTACATAGAGTTCTTTCAAACATTTGTTTATATATCCATTTTAGCAATATCAGTTTATTGTTGAATTTGAAAAGAAACTTGAGTTAA
>NDGN011184074.1:0-12141 GCA_002564285.1 Tympanoctomys barrerae | reverse complement strand
TGTGTGTGTGTGTGTGTGTGTGTGTGTGTGTGTGTGAACTGGGGATTGAACTCAGGCCCTTGTACTTGCCAGGGAAGCACTTATTCTGCTGAGCCATTTCCCCGGCCCCCAGGCAGGCACTTACTACATAACACCTCTTAATCCTTTTCTACTTCATTCTCTCCCCTTCTTACTCCTCACCTCTAGACTCCCTATTTGTGAATGATCTCTTTCCCTGTTTCCTGTTACCCATCTTTTATTTATTATTTTATTTATATTTGGGTTTCTCACATAAGAGAAACTACAGGCAGAGCTTTTCTCTAGCCTTGTCTTTGACACTGTCCCATGTACCTTGTCAGTGGAAAGAAAGATACTGCAAGCTTCACAAGTGGCTAAGTGGTTCCATGTGGTGACCTTTGAATTGTAAGAGACATAGAGATGAACTGCAGATTTTTCTGGGTTTTTTCTAAAAGGAAAGATAAGAATCTTAGAATTACATGAGCCAAACGACACTGGATTTAGGGATCATGTGGTCTGGGCTTTAGCTGTATATACGGCCATGGGTCACCTGTTTGGGCAAGTGCAGGGACCCATTCCCAGCACCACATGCCCTGCTGGCCTCGGCCTACATGTCTTACCACATGCAAATTCATGTGAATTCAAAGGTACTTAAATCATAGCCACTTTCCTTGATAAGACTATGACTTAGATGATCTTTAAGTTTCTTCCTCAAAGGTTATATAATTTAAAGAAGAGTAGAGCTTATATTGGCCAAGTCTCCACTTAATGATAGAAAAATTGGCCCTGACGAAGGAGTACGTAACCTCTGCGGACTGTTCTACATGTAAAATATGTACCAGTTACAGCAGTCCATCTTAGAACTTGCCTGTCTTTTTGCCTCTTCCATCTGAATTTTGCAGTTTGTCAAGTGCTTCCAGTGTACCCCAAGACCAAGTGAGTCAATTCCCTATCATCAAAACATGGGTCTCTTCCCTCTCCACACTCGGTTGCAACCAGCAGGCCACCTGAGCACTTGCTTTATTCTTTCTGACCTTGTCCTTCTGTGCTCTCTAATTAGGGCTAAGCTTTGTTGAGACACAGAACAGCTTATGGCTGATGCTCATTTTAAAATTCAGTGTGACAGTTGAAGTACATCTAGTCTTGGCCACTGCCCAGTACTTGTGTTTGTTTTTACATAAAACCACCTTCACCCCCCCCCAAAAAAAGACAAAAAATCCCCACTTTCACCATAGAGTTGTGGTTGGAACACTAAGGCTAGATTAATCCATGGTGATTTTCATCCCTGTCTGTCCTATTGCCATCTGAAATAGAACCACATCTACTAGTATTTGTTCATATTCTAATATTGTTACCTGCTTTCCTTAACGCATTTTCTGTTGCTAAACACCTGCCAGTTCTTTGTGCTATAGAAGTCTTTCCTGCTCTTTGTAAATGAACTGTTCGGCTGCTCAACTAATTGGAACCTGGCTCTCTCGGCTCCTTTTACCTTGAAGGGTTACTTCAAGTGGAAAGTGCCTTATTCTTTGATCTTTCACTGTACTCGCTCTTTGACCTTAGGCAGCTTCCTATTTCCTTAGCTACTTTTCCTCCAGTTGGTTCATTCTGGCTTCTCTAGCATATACTGGCATCAGTTCCCTCCAGCCTGCTGTTTGCCATCATCCTGTCCCTCGAAACTTATGCCTGGATCAAGTGAACAGCCATCTTTTGTGGGTTGCTACATACCACTAAGTACACACTATCAATTGGGAGCGCTACAGATTGCCTCAGGTGGGTGAGTTCTCAAAGCAGTTTAGCACCTTCACAGGTTCAGCAATCTCTTCTATTCTTGAAGAGTATTTTAGAGTTTTGCCCCTTGTTAATTCCTAAGCTTGTGTATTCTCCCACAATTGGAGCTTTTGAAGTCTGCTGAATACTGTTGAAATTGAAACAGGAGAGCTCTAAGCTTCCTCAGTCATCTTTACCATCACCATCTTCGTCTGTCCCCAAAGAAGCATCTGTCTTCTGGTCAGCACTGCAGTAATGTGAGAATGAGCAAAGGTCAGTGAGTCTGATCTTAGCTCCCTAGAGACATTTTCCCATGAGGTGGCCTCTGTCTTTATTTCACCTTCACTTAGCACATGAACTTGCTCAGGTCTCTAATTCTCACATAAGCCTGTCTCCTTTCATTTCCTGGCTTTTTCTTTCATAGCCAAGCTCCACCTGTTCTACTTCACTTGCAAGGTGTTCCTTCTTGGCTCATTGTAACCTGGATTTTACCTTGCACATCCCACTGAAGTCATCAGTGAACTCCCTTCAGTTCAGCCCACTGAGTGCTTCAGTTCTTACTCCACCTTTCTTCAGCATCTGACATTGTTGTCCACTCCTTTTTTTAAAAAGCTTCATTGACTTCTTGGTCACTACTTAACATTTTTTTCTTTACATATTTAAAGTGATGTATTCAGGCACATCCCATGGAACCTTATTCCTCTTCCAGTTATCACCTTTATTAATATGATTCCCCAAGTCTTTATTACCTGCTCATGTTTGCTTTTTGAGTTTTAAATCATCTGTGGCAAACATGTATTTGTTTTATTCACTCCAAATTCCTTGAGTCAAAAACCAAGCTCACCTCCTTCCTACACCAGTTGCCTCTATACTACACACCAGTTCTTTTATTCCTGTTCAGGAAAATGGCTGTAGTGGTATCTTGGTTCACGAACGCTTTTGTTTGCAAGCAGTTTGGTTTACAAACAGGAGTGTTTGGCAGCATTTTGTTTTGTTTGTGAACTCTCAATCAGGTGATGAGCACAATTGTGGCATCTTTCACATAAATATGAAGCTTTTTCGGTGGAACAAATTCAGTTCGTGAGCCAAGGTGCCACTGTAGTTGTCCAAGCCGAAGTCCTTTATCCTGCCCTAATCTTCCTTCCCATTTTCCATATGCAGTTAGATGCTTGCTGCAGCCTTACGTATTTGCTTATCTTTCATCTTCATCTGTGTTGGCATTGTAATGTAGTGGTCCAAGAGCTCCTCACTTTTCACTAGAAGTTGTTTCTCGTCTTGGTCACTTCAGTTTATCTATCTTGAGAGTGTCTGTTCCTTACTTGACCTATAGGATATGCCCCTATTTATCTGTGTAAGCATCACCTACACATTCTCTCACTGTGCTTCTGCCATTATGATTTTCACTATAAACACTATGATTTCCCTCTGGAATGTTCTAGCTTTCTCCTGAGATGTCAACTTAAATGTTACCTCCTTAGAGGTTCTCGTTCTTTCTCACAGCAGTTTATTCTCTTGTGGGACTTTGTGATGTATATTTGTAAGTTTCATGAGAACAGGGGCCTTGTTTCCTTTATCTTTCTTTATCCAGCAACTAGAGCAATACTGTGTACATAATATTCAGATGATAAACTCTGGGTTAGGCCGTTATTCTCTGTTATTGTCCCTTTGTACTGTTCTTTCTGTTTAGACTGTCATACCCATGTCTTCCTTTTCACCTTACTACGTCCTCTTCAGAGTTCAGCTGATCCCCAAACTCTTCTTTCAGGTTACCCTTCCTATGTGCTATAGATGCTTTTTTCTGTTACTCTGACATTTAGACTGCTGCAGTGATTTTTATTGGTGGTTTCTGGACTGGCAACATTAGTATCACCAGGAATATCACTAGAAGTGCAGAATTTTGGGCCCCACCTCAGACATCTTAAGAACTCGGCTTGGATCCAACAGCCTGTGTTTTTAGCCATCCATGTGGTTGTGGTATTGGTGGAATTTGAGTACTACTATAACAGTGATGGCCAACCTTTTAGAGCTTTTGGTGATGAACAGCCCGCTGCAGCACAAGTGCCATGCCTTTGCTACCACTGCATTAGAGTCCCCACATAACATGCCTAGAGCCAAGACTATCTGAATTACGAGATCTGTCTTTCTGTGGCCTCATCATCCTGGTTCTTTTGAGGATATGAAACCCCCTTTATTTGTCTCTGTGGCCGCTTTTCAATATTTGAGGGTAACCATTATTTCCCTAACCCTCCAGTCCTCTGGCTTGTCATTAATTCTTTCTCATGTGCTGTGGCTTTGAGTCCCTTCACATTATTCACTGGGATTTCTCTGAATAAATTCCAACTATGTCTTATGTATGTAGTTGGAACATCCTCAGCTTTCAAGCTATAATTCCAGTGAGATGTCATGAATCACATGAATAAAATAGTTTACAATGAACATGGTTAGTGTTTCACTTGTGCAGTGGGAGGTTTTCAGTGGAAACCAAAGGTACTCCACAGCTCTGAGTGTTCTCTACCTCAAAGGACCTGGCCTTAGTAACGTGTCATTCAGTACAACGGTTTCAGATAACTGAATTGGTGGTTCTCAAAATCACCTGGAGAGCTTTCAGAAAATCATAAACTATACCTGTTACTCCCACCCCAGACAACTGAATCTCAAGCATCTCAGGGTAGAGCTCAAGCTACCAGTGTTTTTTTAAACAGCTTTATATCACATAGATGAAACCATTCTAATGTACAATTCAATGATTTTTATTAAATTTATGGAATTGTGCAACTGTCAGACAAACTTCAGAATGTTTCCATCATTCCCAAAAGAACCTCCATGCCTACTTGGTCATTCCTTGTTTCTACATCCAGCTGTAGGTAGCCACTCGTCTGTGTTGCATTGATTTGCCTTTTCTAGAGCTAAGTGTCAGAGCTTTTTGAGGTTCTTGGCTGATTTTAATATGCAGCTAAAGCTGAAAGTCACAATTCGCACTGCATTGTGAGCACTCTTGATTTTTAGAAACTGTGTGTAGTATGGCTATTTCACATTTACAGCCTTACACATGCCAGTGCATACATCCCCTACTAGTATGACAAAGATCATTAATTTGACAATACAACTTAGTATATTTTGTTATTTTCCCTGTATGCGTTTTACTATATTCAAAATTAGCTCCCCAAGGTGTCTTCAAACATCTCTAGACTGCCTTTTCCCTATTAACTGAACAGTGCTGGAAGGTGACTCAGGACACCTAACTCTGCCTGAGGTAAAGTGGTCTCCAGAAATAACTGGCCATTTTGGTCTTGACTCCATCCTTCAAGTTATTTTCCTTTTAGGTATTTTTCACATTGGGGTTTTCTTACTAGATGTTTTGCTATCTGATTATTTTTTGTGAAATAATAAATTTTTGCTTTATAAGTATTATTTATAAAACTTTTGGAAAATATGTTTCTTTAAAATAGTGTATGCACATTTTTTTAAAAGGTATAATCACAGCACTCTGGGAGGCTGAGGTAGGAAGATCACAAGTCTGAGCCCAGTCTGGGCAACTTAGTAACTTATTGCGATGCTGTCTCAAAATACACAGGACTGGGAATGTATCTTAGTGTGGAGTTAGGCATTCAGTCGCTGGTGTCACAAACAAAACAAGCCTAATTAATGAAGAATTGTCTTCCACCAGAAATGACCATTATTACGATTGAACTGAATTTATTTTGAGACATCTATGGCTATTTATGTGTGCATGTATACAAGTATGTACGTCTTTACATAAATGAGATTATACTGTGCACTGCTTTGTAACTTGCTTCTTTTGCTTAATATGAGAACATTTGTACATAACCATAAATACTGATCTATATTATTTTAATGGCTATATAGTTTTGCATTATATGTAATCCTAGTGATTTTTCAGAACTATGTATGTTGAACACTATTTCTTTATCTTACATTGCAAATTTTGACCATCTTGTTGTCTTTCAACTTTGTAGTTTTTTCGTTATAGAAGTTATTAAGTTTTATGGTGTAAACTTTTAAGATTTTATAGTTCCTGGTTTTCCTGACATGCTTAGAATGACCTTCCCTACTTCAAGGTAATAAAAGTACTCCATGATGTTGCTTAATACTTTATAGTTTTATGCTTTACATTAAATCTTTGTTCTTGAATTAATCATTGTGAGGAATGCCAAGTTCCTTTAGATTACTCTTTTGACTGCTCTCCTTGAGTTTTTTATGACACACTTTTTACTCTTAAAAGTAGTGGACTGCAGGCATTGCATTTCATTGCATGTGTAGTCAGTCATTCCAAAACTTCTAACTCACACACTTTGCAGATGTGTATCCATTCACTGCACCACTGAATTGGTTATCCATTGCTGCATAACAATATCACCATAAATTTCACAGCTTGAAACAGCACACCTTTATCACCTCTTGGTTGCTGTGGGTCAGGAGTCAGACGCAGCTCTCAACTTTTCCATGCTTTTTGTACTGATAGAAGAGTACTGTACCTAAACCACTCCTAAAAGATGTCTGGTGCTGATGCTACGGGTGAGTGGGCTGAACACAGCCTGCATTCTTGTGTGTGACAAGAGAAGAATTGGCAGGGGTACACCTGGCAGTAAGTAGCTGCATTACTGAAGATCATGAGATGGTACCAGGAACAAGGAGAAGAGTGAAGGGAGAACAGAGCCTTGATAACTCGGGCTTCTGCTGTTTCTAGAGTTGGAACCCACTGATCTGAGGTATCTCCCACTGTCTCTGTCTCTGATGTCAGCAATCTTTGTAAACTCCTTAGTATTGAGACTATGGAGCTACCGAATAGACAGGCCAGAGGGAAAAGGAAGCAGTGTGTGGGATCAAAATTCCACCTTCCAAGGTTATTCTTGGCTGTATTTCCCCGCAGTCCTCCCATCCAAGTACTAACCAGGCCTGACCCTGCTTAGCTTCCGAGACCAGACGAGATCGGGCGCATTCAGGGTGGTATGGCTGTAGACTTCCCCGCAGTCCTATCTGCATCCTTTCTGGCTTGCAGAGAGGGAAAAGGGGGTATGTTATACGTTCAGAATCTAAAGATGAGAGATGATAGGTGTGTTCATCTGCTTCACTGAAGTAAACATTCTACTGTCTGTATATTCCATTGCCTCAAGTATACAATAGCTTTCATTTTTAAAAACTGAAGAACGGTGATCCAATTACTGAGGTCAAGATGAAGGGAAGAACAGTAGATAAAAGGTGTTTTCGGTGGATATGGAAGGGATATGAAATGTTAATTCTGGTATTAGAACTTTTCTAACACATAGGTATAAAATGCTCCCTCTTCTTTCAAGTAATTTCCCAACAGCATTGCTTTGTTGGGCCCAGTACCAGCCGCAGGCTCTGGTCCGAAGAATACTCTCTGCGACAGGCAGCAGAAGGGTTGGGGCAGAGCCATCAACACAGGCCCAGTGCAGAAGGAAGCGATCTGAGGACCAGAGGACAAGGGTATGCCACAAGAGGAAACCAACTCAAGTGTCCTGCCACGAGGGCCAGGGAAACCCAGCATACATTCCCAAAGCAGAAAGCTAGAAGATTCCTTTTGTGTTGGTGGGTTGTTTTTTTTTTGTTTGTTTGTTTTGTTTTGTTTTTGTTACGTGTTTTTGAGACAGGATCTCCTTGTGCAGTTCAGCCTGGCTTTGAGCTCACTTTGTAGCACAGCCTGGTCTGGAACTCACAATAATCTTCCCACCTCAGCCTCCCAAGTGCTGGGATTACAGGTGTGCACCACCATGCCTGGCTTTGTGTTGGTGTTTGAAAAATATCTTCAGACTGAAATTACCGAAGAAGATAGTAGTGGTGCTGACCATGGTAGTGTACTCTTACAATCTCAGCAGTTTAGAGGCCGAGGCAGGAAGATTGCTGTGAATCCAAGGCCAGCCTGGAATACATGATGAGCAGACCCTGTCTCAAAACAACAACACACAAAACAAAAGGTAGTAGTGCTTATGTTAACCTGGGAGGCTGAGTTCAAGGGTAGATTTAAGTTTTATAGGCCCTGAAGTTTAGATAATTGGGGGGGGGCCCTCCTTACAAAAGCTAGTATAAAATTAAGAATTTAAACTGTAAAAAGGGGTTTAGAAGTTACTCATGCAAGTTAGAGATCCTTAAGCTTTATTAATTTTCAAGTAAAGTGATCTCTGGGTAAGGAAGAAAGGATCCACTGAATTCTGATTGTATTACTATCTTGGAAGGCTTGGGCAATTTACTTTTTCTTTCTGCAGCTCACTTTCTTACCTATGAAATAGGGATGGATAATGTCAATCTGCCTGGGTTGTCACTGAAGACTAAGCAAGTATGTGAAGGTGCCAACCACAGCGGCATGCTGCCAGTTTTGTTGTTGTGAGGTGCTATGTCTTGGTTGTTATTGATGAAAGGTGAATATTAATTATCCTGGTCACTGTTCAGAGCTCTAATTTGAAGGTTGATGAAAATATCTTTTAACTTATTTAAACCTTTTCAATGATCTGTTGAGGTGAGTGCTCCTAGACTTTTCTCTATATTCACGAGATAGCATTGTACTATTTTTCAGGAAGCTTAGGATTTAGCAATGCTAGGTCTAGACTATAATTATTAGCTATCAGAATTGAGAAAATTATAACTCTTAGAATGACTAGTGTTTCTGGGGGAAAGAACTGGGAAGAACAAGTGGAAGGGGAATGTTCGGGCTGGTTGGCTGGCTTCTCAGTTGGCACCTGAACTTAGCCTTGGGAGACCTGGTGCAGAAGTGACCCCAGGAGTTGACTCCATCTTACCCTCTGATGTTACACATGGAGAACTAAGGCAGAAAGGTGGCTTGGATCACCCAAGGTCATGTGGCTGGTTAAAGTCATATTCAGGGCTAGAATTTGAGGGTTCTCCTCTTAAGATAATCCTGTTGTTTTTAATCACCCTGCAATTTACTCTTGTCATTCAACATTTATGCCATTTTGTTTTACTTTCTCCCCGCTCTCCTTTGACCACCTTACACAGTGCTACACAAGGTTCCTCCATGCCAGCAGCTAGACTGTTGACCTCCTGATTCACCTGTGTACAAGCAGCACTCACTCGGCTGCTGAACTTCCTGACTGGAGAAGCCATGAATTCAGTTGGGAGTGCAGCGCTGTTGTTGACCGCGGTACACCTTTATCCAGTCAACAGGAATGTCGCGCACGAGGACACAGTTGTGCACAGCACAGCTCCACAGGGCTGTTGGGAAGCTGGAGAGCAGCCAGAGCAGAGCAGCGAGGCCAGCAGGTGGGCTGAGGATGAAGCACTCACAAGAAAGATGAAAGGGGCTGGGGTTATTTATCTTGGAGAAGAAATGATGGAAATGACTGAAAAACTAGCTGTCTAAATTCTTCCTGAGGACAGAATGAGAAACCAGCTACAAACAGCAAGGGGATTTAGGTTTCAGAGGTTTTCAGACTTAGCTGCCCATTAGAACCAGGAAGCTTTTAAAACCAAAAATCTCAATGTTTTAGTTGCAATTTGTGATTTCTAGCAGCCAAACATCAGTAATGTTTCTCAGGTGACTCGCTAGCTTGCCAAAACAGAGTTCAGGTGAAGCTACCAAACTCTTCAGGGTTTTGGCTGTAGCTCCTTGGTAGAATCCCCAGTACCACAAAACAGTAACAACAGAAAAATTTTTAGTTGCTGAGGATTATGTAATTTGGGCAGGTCACTGTGTTAGCTTTCTGTTATTACAAAATTCCTTTTCAGTTTTCTCTTTGGGGAAACGACAGATGACAGTGAAGTAGTCGCGTTCCCTTCTTGGCCCCCTCTCGGACAGGGGAGCATTCCACAGTGAGAAGCGAGACTGGCCACCTTTTGTGCTCGTCAGCAGCGGGCTAAAACACAGCGCTAACAGCTAACATACTGTGTTTGCTTGGTCATCCATCACCAACGAACATCTGCACTGTTTTGTAAAATGTCTCGGGTAAAAAGGTTGACAGTGATGGGAATGTTGTCACTTTGCCGCAAAGCCTCACCACAGCTCTCCAGAGTCTGTGCAGGGAGTTGTGCTGAGAATTTCCCCACATTCAGAATCCCTGGCTCCCCAGCAGTGATCGCTAAGAGCTTCCTGCTGAGACTAGTTACATAAATGTTGCAAATTCTCTTGCACTCTCCTACTCTGAGAGCCAGCCAAGAAATCAGAGGAACAATGATGGGGGAAAAAAAAGTGGATACAATTGGAAAATAGCTACAATTTTCTGGAGTTAAAGAGAAAAGTATGACCTTGCTCCTCTAACAGAAAGAGGAAAGCAGAAAGGAATGGTGGTAAAATTCATTGGTACAGATTTTCAAGCTCTTCTTCAAGTCTGATGAAAATTTCAATGAAGGAAACATTTTTCTTGACATTTTCTCTACTACTTCCCACAGGTAAAGTAACACTAGATTCTGAGCTTTCTCCTGTCACCCTGATCCCTGCCAGTTAAAGTATAGCCTGGTAGTTTAAATAATGGACTTTAGAACCCTATAAACCTGAGTTCAAATCCTGGCTGTAACCACTGACTAGTTCTTTGACGGTAAGCAAGTCCCTGAATTCTCCCCAGGCTTCTCCTGAGTCATCCCTGTGCTGTGGGTTTGTGCTGAGCGTAATTGGTATCTGCAGAGCTGGTAGCACAGAGACTACGTGTTGACAGTACCTCCTAAAGGTCAATAAAAGTGGTGGCTGATGGTAGTAACATACTTTGTCATAAGTTTATTTCCTTGAAGACTGTGGCCTTATATAATTTACGCTAATTGTCCTATTGCTATCAAATACAGCACAGAAAAGTCATTAAAGTTTTAGTACCTCGGCCATTCCAACCTGAAAGTGCTTGACCCCATCTGAAGTCTTCAGTGACATCTCTGCCTCTCATATAATCTTAGTTTTTCACAGCACGTTTAGGTATTTAGACTGCATTAGTCACGGAGTAAAACATAAGCTTTAAAGCAGCCAAAAAACTTTAAATCATTTGAGATTTATAGAAGAGTTGCAAAAGTGTTTGCCTATCTCCTTCACCCAGGTACTCTTAATATGAACATCTTGTATATGCAGTACAGTTGTCAGCACTGGGAAATTAATGCTGATAGAGTACTACTAAAGTAAGGACCTTATTTAAGTTTTAGTGTATGTGCTGCTGAAGCGAGCACTCTTATTCAAATTTTACTTTTTTTTTTTTAAACATTGATGCCCATTTCTACCCCAGGATCCTACAGAATCCCATGTTATGTTTAGTTGTTATTGTCTTTTTGCTTCCAACGATTTTTCAGTCTTCCCTTGTCTTTCTGGACACTGCAGGCTATTAATTAGGTATTTGTCCAATAGGCCTCACTTGGAATTATACTAATAATAACAATGTGAACTTATGTTTTCTCAGGATTGAAGTACATTTGTGGCAAGAAAACTTTAAAAATGTTTTCTTGTATTTCATATCACACTTCATGAAATATACACTATATCCTATTGGTATTGTGTTATTACTGATGATGTTAATCTTGATCTTTTGGTTGAGGTGGTTTCTCTATTATGAAATTGCTACCTTTCCCTTTGTAGTTAATATCTTGGGGAAGAAACTTTGAAATTGTGTATATTCTATTCCTTTTCAAATTCTCACCAACTAATTTTAGCAATCATCAGTAGATCTAGCCTTATGGGTGAACACTGAACCCCTACTCGGCAGTGGAGGAGCATCAGCACCTGTCTACCAGTGGTGCTTGAGCTGCTGCCGCCTTTCCTTTGTCCTTCTCTATTTACCTCAGCCAACCTAAACAGGGAAAAATGATTATAGTACTGATGTCCAGTAGTGATTTTTATATTTATTTTCTTTTACATTGATTAATTGAAATTATACTATAGAAAAGTTATCTTTTCTCCCCCATTATTTATTTAATTTGTTATTTATACTAACATGAACTCATGAAAGAATTTTATTCTTTGCATTATAGTAAAATATTATTACTCATTCTGTTGTTCAAATGGCTTCATAGTGATCCTCCTGTTTTCAGCCTCCCCACCACTGGGATTACAGACGTGTGCCACTATGCTGGGTCTTGGTGGCCAGCTCAGCATGCCCCGGGGTCAGGCCTTGTGCAGCATGTGGTGCTGGTGATCAAACCCCGGTCCCTGTGCTTGCCTAAGCAGGTGCTTAGTCTGCTGAACTATCTCACCAGCCCAGAAACTCTTGAATATTATGTGTTTTCGGGCTGCTTGACTTTGTACCAAAGAATGATAGGAACATGAATAGATACAAGGCTGGTCCTGCCCAATTTGTGATGAACCTGAGACAGGCTCTTGTGCAGGACTGTCACCAACACCCACAGACTGCTCTCAAACTTATTTTTAAAACCTTCACCAACATAAGCAAAATAAGATGTCTGTCATACCTATTC
>NDGN011184068.1:0-15063 GCA_002564285.1 Tympanoctomys barrerae | reverse complement strand
AGGAAGAAAGGAAGGAAGGAAGGAAGGAAGGAAGGAAGGAAGGAAGGAAGGAAGGAAGGAAATTGCGAAGCTCAGAGACAAGGATCTGGAAATGCTGACCTCATAGTACAGAACCCAGCAGTGGTGAGCAGAGCTTCATCCCACGCCTCTCCCTGCGCAGGTATATGATGAGCAATGGGTACAAGCCAGCTCCCCTGGACCTGAGCCATGTGCGACTGACACCTGCACAGACCACACTGGTGGATCGGCTGGCAGAGAATGGGCACAATGTGTGGGCAAGAGACCGTGTGGGCCAGGGCTGGAGCTACAGCGCTGTGCAGGACATCCCTGCACGCAGAAACCCCCGCCTTGTGCCCTACCGCCTGCTGGACGAGGCCACCAAGCGCAGCAACAGGGACAGCCTGTGCCAGGCCGTGCGCACCCTGCTGGGTTATGGCTACAACATTGAGCCGCCTGACCAGGAGCCCAGTGAGTGCTGACCTGGTCCCCATCCCTGATCCTGTCTAGACCCTGACCCCAGATCCCTCACCTTTGACCTGACTCACCCCCTGAATGGGCAACTGAGTGGACTAATCAGGAGGCCAGTAAACCATGACCCTTCCCTTCAGTTCCAACTCTTCCCTGACCCCAGCCCTGAACCTCACCAGATCACTGACTTTGATCTGACTCAGTCCTTTCTGGGGCTCAATCCAGAGCCCAGTGAGTGCTGATGTCAGCCCTAATCCAACTCCTGGACTCCATCTATGACCCCAGCCCTATTTCTGAACTATAGCTACAACATAGAGCCACCCAACCAAGGGATTAGATCTCTAACCTCATCCCAATCCAATCCTGACTTTTCAGTGACTCAGTTCCAGCCTTCACCTAGAATCCTGACCATAGTCCCTAATCCTTACTTTCTTAACTCCTGATCCCAGCCCCGATTTCTAGTCTGGTATGACTCTAACTCTGACTCGAACGCTACCTCATTCCTGCTCTCAACCCTTGATTCTAAAAATTGGCCTTGATCCTTAATCCCAGACAATAATCCTTATCAGGGCACTGACCGCTTTCTTCCTGTATCTCTGTTAGTCTTTCTGCTTTCTGTGAGCTCTGATTACTAACAAGACAGGGGTCTGTCTCTCTCTCATAGGTCCCTCCTACTCCCTGACTAGGCTGAGGTTCCCCAGTCTTCCTCCTACATCAAGAAATTGTCCCTCTCCTCCCAGTTACCCAAGGGTTTCACCCTTTCCAGTCTCTCCCAGCAGTCTCTCGAAGCCTCGGGAGTCACTTCCTGCCCAGCCTCCCCTGACTTTGCATGCACTCCTCTGCAGGTCAGGTGGACAGCCAGTCGCGTTGGGACCGCGTGCGCATCTTCAGGGCAGAGAAATCCTATGCGGTACAGAGTGGCCGCTGGTACTTCGAGTTCGAGGCAGTTACCACAGGCGAGATGAGAGTGGGCTGGGCGAGGCCTGAGCTGCGGCCTGATGTGGAGCTGGGAGCTGATGATCTGGCCTATGTCTTCAATGGGCACCGTGTAAGCATCCCCTAGCTCTACCCTCCAGGCTCTGTGGTCCATCCCACGGTCATGCACTCTAGCCCTACTTCTGTCTGGGCCTCACTCTGCCCACTTGTCTCCATCTACCATTACTTACCCATTCACCTACCTATCTGCTCATCTAGCCATCCATTCATCTACCCTACAAATCTGTTGATCTATCAATCCATTGATCCCTCCATCCACCATCCACCCACCATCCATCCATCTACCATCCATCCATCCATCCATCCATCCATCGTCCATCGATCTACTTACACTTCCTTTCTTCCTTCCTTCCAACCCATGTAGACTCTCAATTTTCCATCTATTCCTCTGTCCAGCCACACACTACACCAGTGTTCTCATCCCCCCATAATATCCGCCCCTCTATTCTGTAGATTCACATGGGCAAACACGGGCCTGTACGGAAGACATTGCTAGGCGCACCTTTCCTTTCTATCTCTCTACTCGCTGCTGCCACCAGCTCCCAGTACCACTTTGGTGGTCCACATAGCCCCAGCCATGGGAGCAGCAGGGGACTCAGGCAGCAGAGAGGAGTCACAAAGAATAGTGAGGAAGGCATTTCCAATGACCAGGGATGCAAATGTGGGAAAAGATGGGGGCACTGGGGTGACCCTTTCTCTGTCCTCCACATCCTGAGCCCAGTGTTTTGCATGTGTGTGTTTCCATATCTCTCCTCCGCTTCCTTCACAGGGCCAGCGCTGGCATTTGGGCAGTGAGCCATTCGGGCGTCCCTGGCAATCTGGTGATGTTGTTGGCTGCATGATTGACCTCACTGAGAACACTATTATCTTCACCCTCAATGGCGAGGTCCTCATGTCTGACTCCGGCTCTGAGACAGCCTTCCGGGAGATTGAGATTGGGGAGGGTGAGAGCAAGAACACTGCATATGCCATTCTGGTTTGCCTCCATCTCACTTGACCTTGCACTTGACTCTCTGCCTCTCGCTGTCCCTTCCACGGTCCTCCTCCCCACGCCATTGCCCACCCTGCCCACCTACTCACCCTGCTATCCATCCCCTTCCCCTAGGCTTCCTGCCTGTGTGCAGTTTGGGACCTGGCCAGGTGGGTCACCTGAACCTGGGCCAGGACGTGAGCTCCCTGCGGTTCTTCGCCATCTGTGGTCTCCAGGAAGGCTTCGAGCCGTTCGCCATCAACATGCAGCGACCAGTTACCACCTGGTTCAGCAAAAGCCTCCCGCAGTTTGAGCCGGTGCCCCTTGACCACCCGCACTATGAGGTGAGGACCAGCCCCAGCAAGACCCAGTACCTTCTGATTTGTCTCCAGACCTTGTTCTTCTCACCTGTCCGTCTTGAGTCTCTCCTTTCCTTCGGCACAGCACAGAAGCCATGCAGAAGGGGTCAGACAATGGGCTTGGAGGCTGCCTTTGGGGTATAACTTTGGCAGACTATACCTTCTAGAGTCCTAAGTGCTACATCTTTAAAATGGGGAAAGGGAGAAAAGAGAAGCTCAATTCAGTGGCCCCAGTGAAAATTTCTAATCCTTTTCAGCAACCTGATCCTAAAAAGAATATAAATACAGTGAGGAGTAAAGACATGTGTCTGTAATCCCAGCATTCTGGGAGACCAGGCTAGGCCAACAGGTGACTTAGTAAGACTCTGCCTCAAAATAAAAGTTTAAAAAAATAAAATTAAAAGGTGGGAGGTAGCTCAGTGTAAACTTGAAGGCCCTGAGTTCATTCCTTAGTACTGGAATGGGGTGGGGGAGAAAAGAGAAAGAAATAGATTTCTAGGTACATATTTGGCATCTCTCTTATGAGTTATTAGTGTCTTTTGAGCTTTCAAATTATTTTTTAGTTTAGTTTTGGTTTTAGTAGCTCTTCATTTTTAATACATGCATGTCAATTTTCAGGATTCTTTGTCTTTTCCTTTTTTCTCTTTGGTGGTACTTGGGATTGAATCCAGAGGTGCTGAGCTACATCTCCAGGCCTCTTTTCTTTACTTAGGGTCTCACTAAATTGCCCAGGATAGGATTGAACCTGAGATTCTCCTGCCTCAGCCTTCCCAGTAGCTGGGATTACAGGCATGTGCCACCAGGCCTGATAGTATCTTTTCTCTTTTATGGATAACTAGAGTTAGATACTAACTACAAATATTCCCACACAAACCAAACCAGGTCCTTTTCTCAGCCTGTAAAGAATTTGAATTCCATGTGGCTTGAGCTTCAGCTGCCACAAACCTGACAGACATCGCCCTGTGACAGCTCTTCCTGCTGTGTGTTTAGGATATGCATGCTTTTCTGAGCGTTACATTTCCTCATACACAGGAATGAACAAAAATTCACCTGGGGAGCTTTTACAAAACTCTGGCTCTTCTGAACTTTCCTCCCTCAGGGGTCTCCCAGAGAGCCCAGGCAGGAAGTTTTCATTCTGTCTTCTGATGTGTTCCCAGTACCTACCAAAGGCCTGGAACATAGTAGGTGCTCAGTAAATAGTTGTGGGCTGGCTGGCTTGTGCCGGAGTCCTGTACATAGGTAGGGATTAAAAATCCTCTCAAGTGATTCTATTATACTAGCAAGGCTGCCACTGTGCAAAGTGACCAGCAGAGGTTGACAGAGAGCCAAAGTACCCCATGCAGAGCTGCGTGCCTTGCACGGAGCTTCATTAGCTCCCAGGAGGGGACGTCTTTGGTTAATTCTTACTTAGGGACTCTAAGGTCTATGGATGGCTCCATGTGTAACCAGGTTTAGGACCAATGGCCTGGCCTGGCCACTGTCCCCACTCAGTGCTTCCCGCGCCCTCCAGGTGTCCCGCATGGATGGCACCGTGGATACACCTCCTTGCCTTCGCCTCACCCACCGCACCTGGGGCTCCCAGAACAGCCTGGTGGAGATGCTCTTTCTGCGGCTGAGCCTTCCGGTCCAGTTCCACCAGCACTTCCGCTGCACTGCTGGGGCCACGCCCCTGGCACCTCCTGGCCTGCAGCCCCCTGCTGAGGACGAGGCCCGGGCAGCAGAACCTGACCCTGACTATGAAAACCTGCGTCGCTCAGCTGGGGGGTGGGGCGAGGCAGAAGGAGGCAAGGAAGGAACTGCCAAAGAGGGAGCCCCTGGGGGTCCTCCCCAGGCTGGGGTGGAGGCCCAGCCTGCCAGGGCTGAGAATGAGAAGGACGCTACCACAGAGAAGAACAAGAAGAGAGGGTGAGTTGAGAGTGGGGTTTGAGACCTGTCTTGGGACTCCCAATTATGCAACCTTAATAATTTGAGACACCGTCCCTCCCATATATCCCAAAGTGGTCCCGTATATGCTAAGTGAAATCACAATACTGAGGGTTGCTATGTGGTCCCAAGTGAACTCCATTATTTTCCAGGGATGCCCTGGTTTTCCTGAAAGTGTAAAACAGGGGAGCCCTACTGTGTGGGTGGTGTGGAGAACTGTACTATCCTCAGGTACTTGGTGGGCAGCCAAGAGCCTCAGCCAGTGGGCTTCATTATTCATGACACTAAAAGGGAATTTGATATCTTGGGACACTTTACTGTATCCCCCAGATAGCTCAGTGAAAAACCACCTGGGATCCCATTTCTCAAATGTACCCTCTAAAACTATGTCAAGGGAGACCCTGAGAAGGTATCAAGTTGAAAGAGAGTCTTCACGGCTCCCTCTGCAGCAGTGAATGTCAATGGGATGTAGTTCTGACCGTTGGGGGGATCTGAAAATGACAGCATTGTTGGTCACCACAATTTGGGGGCCGCTGCTAGGAGGCTTCAGGGGTCCCGCATGCCTCAGAGTATACAGCAGCACCACAAGGTGGAAGAATTGCCCTTCCCAAGTGCATTTAGCAGCCATCTGAGGAGCACAGATGAGAAATGCTGATTTAGGGAGACCATTGTATGTCCCAAAGGGGAACCCTATGTTCCCAGAAGGCTTTGAATGTGGGTGACCCAGCATGCAATCCCTCCAGAGTGGATCAGGCTTGGGGGTCTGGAATCCAAGCCTGCTAGAGGCAAGGGGTTGGGTACACTGGTAGGGGCAGGTGCAGTGGGGGTGGGGGTGGCAGTCAGGCTGTTGCTGTCAGGGGGCAGGGCCAGGGCCAGAGAGTGGCTTCTCACGGTTGCCTCTCCTCCCACCGCCAGGTTCTTATTCAAGGCCAAGAAGGTCGCCATGATGACCCAACCACCAGCCACCCCTACTCTGCCCCGACTCCCTCACGATGTGGTGCCCACTGATGACCGTGATGATCCGGAAATCATCCTCAACACAACCACAGTGAGAACCAGGAGCCCTCAAATTTGGGGACTTCTCAGAGTAGCATAGAACACCCCTTTCTAATTTCCTGCTTCAATGCCTATAGCTGAGGATACCTCAGTACACACCAGAAAGCCCCAAAGTCCAGCATACTTCAAATTTGGAAGGATTTGATCCTTCAAAACACTAGTCCATACAATTAGTGACCTAAAAATGGCAGGGAGCACAAGGAAATGATGAGGTACACTGATGAAACTCTTAGGGACCCTAAAATCCAGGGAATACTCACCAGGTGGGGCTATACAGCTAAACACAGAATACCAAATTTAATTAAGTCCTCTGATACATCCTGGGTAGAAAAAATTCACTGTCATCCAATATAATTTTAAGACTTCCCAAATCTGGAATATTCTATTAAACAGCCTAGTGGTTAGGATCATGGATCACCCAGATGCCACTTGACCAGGTTACTTGGCCAGGTTACACCAGCTCTGTGCTTTCTTTCCCTTTCATGAAAACACTGTGGTGTCCCCATTAGTAAAGTTGAGAAGGATTTTTTTTTTTTTTGGCTGGTTCAGCCTGCCTTAAAGGGCGGGTCTGGTAAGGCAGGTGGAGGTGGGGTTCTAACCATGGTATCCTGCGCCTGACTGCATTTGCATGAGCAGGCACTTGGGCTTAAAGAACTGAGTAAACCAGCAGCCCTTACCCCCCATTAGTCAAGTAAAGATAAAAATTGTACCCACCTGACACACAGAAAAAGTGAGTTACTTTATGTAAAGAATCACAGCACACTAAGTGCTACTTATGAGTTGTTACTCATTTCTTTGTGGTAACCTGAGGGAGGGACTTAGATGTGGGGGGTCGCAACAATATTCCCAGGAGACTCCCAAATCTGGAACTGCATTGGAAGCCACAGAAACAGACATATAGATATGGGGGTGGGATCTTAATTCCTGCCACTTCCTGTTATGCTTCCAGAAGACCCTGAGAATCCAGGGAAATGAATTCAGAGCTGCAGGGACCACTTAAGAATCTTCCCAAATGACCTCTGTTTCCTCTGTGTATCCCCAGTACTACTACTCCGTGAGGCTCTTCGCCGGTCAGGAGCCCAGCTGTGTGTGGGTGGGCTGGGTCACCCCTGACTACCATCAGCATGATATGAACTTCGACCTCAGCAAGGTCCGGGCAGTGACGGTGACCATGGGGGACGAGCAGGGCAACGTCCACAGCAGGTGCCAGGTCACGGGGATATCGGGGAAGGACGGGAGGCAGGCGGGAGGAAGCTGAGCTCTTGTCACAGTCCTGTGGCTGCCTGGCTGTGGGACCTGGGTGCCCTGCAGAGCAAGAGGGATCCCTGGAACCTCTCCCCGCACCCAGCTCAGAAGCTTCCCTCCTCCCCTTCCTCCTCCTGCCTGTTCACTTGCTTCAAATTGCTCCCGTTGCTTTTTCTTCGCCTCCTCTATTTCTACTTCTCTGTTTTCCTTCTTCCTTCTCTTTCGTTTCCCCCTCTCTTCTCTCTCCCTCTGCTCCCTCCCTCCCGCTTCCATCCCACCTGCCATCAGCCAGTAAGGATTCTAACTCTGAGAGGTCAGGGCCTAGGGTAAGGGGGGGGGGATCTCAGTGTTGTGGTCTGCGTTTGGGAGTGGGGTCCTGATGTCACTGTATTGCGGGAAGTTGTGGAGGAGGGGTGGGTCCAGGATCCAGAGCTCCTGGGCTGAGGATTTATGCAATGATCACTCCTGTCTCTTCCAGCCTCAAGTGCAGCAACTGCTACATGGTATGGGGTGGAGACTTCGTGAGCCCTGGGCAGCAGGGCCGGATCAGCCACACAGACCTTATCATTGGCTGCCTGGTAGACTTGGCCACTGGCTTAATGACCTTCACAGCCAATGGCAAAGAGAGCAACACCTTCTTTCAGGTGAGCCCACCCCTCAGGAACTTAGCAACAGAGCTGTCATGTCCCAGCATTCTAGGATGAGCCTTCTAGACCCACCCAGAGGCCAGACTCCACAGAGACTGAAGAGAAACAGCTCATCTGTGCTTGGGAGGCCTCAGGGAGACTGCCTAGTTGAACCTTGCACTAAAATGAGGCCCAGAATGGAGGAGACAGAGTATAGCTTGACCTTGGAGAGAGACTCATAATCCCTCAGGGACTGGGTGGCCCCTTTCAATAATCAGAGAGCACCAAGCATAGGCCCAAATCTTAAGGAAGGCTTTTTCTTTTCCATTTTTTATTATGAAAAAACAGATTTTTCAATCATAC
This sequence comes from Tympanoctomys barrerae, assembly GCA_002564285.1. Classification (NCBI taxonomy): domain Eukaryota; kingdom Metazoa; phylum Chordata; class Mammalia; order Rodentia; family Octodontidae; genus Tympanoctomys; species Tympanoctomys barrerae. Next base: position 7,057 of record NDGN011184068.1, on the reverse strand, counting down.
AGTAACATTGAAGGAATTGTAACCGCCTAGATGCCTACCACCAAAAATCTACCATTAATGTTCTACTACACTGGATTTAACACATATTTATCCATGTATCTACCATTTAATCCATCTAAGATGAGTCTTGTAAAACTTTTATTTTAAATGGAGAAATTTGAGAAATATACAAAAATGGAATAGCATAATGAACCACCAGGTCCACATTACACAGTTCCAACCACCCACTCCCAGACAATCTCCTTTCGTCTTTACGCCTACTTCCCTCCTACAGCCACTGCAGGATTTTAGAGGAAATTACAGGCATCATATAGTTTCATCTCTTTTCAGTGTGTATCTTTAAAAGATAAGGATTATTTTTAAATGCATAACCATAATACCACTATCATTTGAAAAAATAAACCCAATAGTTCTTAACTATCATTAAATATCCAGCCCATGTTCAAATTTCTCTGGTTGTCTGAAAAATGGCTTCTTACCATTTCTTTATCTGGAATCTAGGTAAAGTCACATATATATCTTTTGGCTTTCTGCAGAACTGGGGCTGGAACCCAGACTTCACATAAGCTAGGCAGGTGCTGTGCCACGGAGCTTCATCTCCAGCCCTTGGTGGCATCTTTTAATTGGTTGCTTTGTGCCTTAGGTCTTTTTTTTTTTTTTTAATACGTGTATTTCTTCTCCTACCTCTTTTTTTTTTTCCCACTTTCAAATACATTTCAAAGAAACCAAACTGCTTGTGCTCTTCAGAGTGGGGTCATGCAGCCTGTAAGTCCAGCAACTCTTGTCCTTGCACTTTCCAGGGAAGCGCTTATTCTACTGAGCCAACTCCCTGGCCAGGTCCAGCACCTCTTGGAAAGCTGTTAGAAAAGCAGACTCGGGGTCGGGGAGATGGCTCAGTGGAATAAGCGCTTGCCTGGCAAGCTCAGGGACCAGATTTCAATCCCTGGTTCCACCAAAAAAGAAAGAAAAGAAAAGCAGAATCTCAGGCCCCTCCTCAGACCCGCTGAATCTGAATCTGCATCTGCATCTCACTGAGATCCCAGAGCAGACCCAGGTGCACATTAACCCCTGGGCAGTGCCAGGCTCCTTGCCCACAGTCCCTGTGGTGTCTCTGTAACTTTCCTCTGTCCCTTGTATTCCTGTACACTGGGGGGTTGGATCTAGAGTTGCAGTTAGATTCAGGTTTGTTTTTGGAAAGACTGCTGCACAGAGGGTGTTACTTGGAGTGGGGGCGACTGGTGGGTTGGGTACTACTGGGAAGATGGAGGAGGGGTGGTCAGAGGACACTCTCCATTTTCATTTTGTTTTGTCTGTGAGTATGCTACTGGGGATTGAACCCAGGACCTTTATAAACTACATCCCCAGCCTTTTTGAAAAAAATGTTTGTTTTGAGACAGGGTCTCAATAAGTCACTAAATTCCTCAAGCTGGGTTTCAATTCGCAGTACTTCTGCCTCAGCCTCCCAAGGCTGCTGTTTTTTTCTGGTTCTTGAAAAATGAGTATGCTAGAGAGAGAGATAGGAAAGACATCCCCCCTGGAGGTGGTATCAGGTACACTAAGACACAGATGACAAGCTGGGCATGGTGGCACACAACTGCAACCTCAGAACAATGAGAGGCCAAGGCAGGAAGATTGAAAGTTCAAATCTGAGCGACTCATCTGCTTAGTGATATCCTGCCTCAAAAGAAAAAAAAAAAAAATTGAAAGGGCTGGGTATGTAGTTCAGTCCTGGGTTCATTTCCCAGTACCAGAAAAAAAATTGGGATGACAGGTTATCCTGGGTGTGCTGGATCAAGGGTGGCACAGCCCAAGGGTGACCTTACCTCCACTGTGTGTAGCACCCACTGTCCAAGTGTAGATCTTCAAGGCTGACCCTGGCATTTGAGGTTGAATCCCTTGCCCACCCTCAGCTTTGCCCTCTTCTGCTCTGGCAGGTGGAACCCAACACGAAGCTGTTTCCTGCTGTATTTGTCTTGCCCACCAACCAGAACGTCATCCAATTTGAGTTGGGGAAGCAGAAGGTAGAAGTGCAGGCAGGGGGAGGATTTCCTAGGCAGGAAGTGGGGGAGGATACCCCACCAAGGGATGCAGGATTGGGGAGGGCTGGAAATCCTGACCCATGTATGATTCTGCACCCCCAGAACATCATGCCACTGTCTGCTGCTATGTTTGTGAGCGAGCGCAAGAACCCAGCCCCACAGTGCCCACCGCGGCTGGAGGTGCAGATGCTGATGCCAGTCTCCTGGAGCCGCATGCCCAACCACTTCCTGCAGGTGGACACGCGGCGTGCCGGCGAGCGGCTTGGCTGGGCTGTGCAGTGCCAGGAGCCGCTGACCATGATGGCATTGCACATCCCTGAGGAGAACAGGTCAGGGCCAGCCAAATGGCACTGAGACAGATGCTGTCAGCCCTCTGGGGTCCAGATTGAGATCAGTGCCTCTTCCTACCACAAGACCACTCCAGAGGCCCCATTTGAGGGACAATGACTCAGCTCAGGCCTTCCCAGATAATAGCCAGGGTGCTCCAGACTCACCTTAGGAACCCCAGACCCACACTACAAGGCCCGGAACCCATCATAGGGAATCCAGATCCACATCATGGAATCCATACAATGACTTGGGCCCTGAACAATACTCAGAGGAGGTTTAGATGTGTTCTATGGAGGTCTCAACCCACTCCAAGAGGCCCAGACACACCCAGGGCTACAGATGTGTTCCGATGCCTGGAAATCTTAAGGTCTCTGCACACAGCCAGGGATCCCAAGAGGCTCCTGACATTTCCTAATTTATTCATTTGACAAACAACCCCAGACTTCTCCTATATAATCAGCAGCATTCTAGCCCAGTGACACAAATCCTTTGGCATCAAGTGACATTCTAATAATGCTCACATATAATTCAGGGTGCTCAGATTATTCATGAGGGCCCTAAATGCACCCTCTGGCCTATTCAACAAATATCTATTCAGTACTTTCTATGTCCTTGGTTCTATTTTAGGTGTTGGGAATAAAAACAAAACAGGAAGAAATGGTCTGCCCTGGTGGAGCTGAAATTCTAGCGGCCCTCACACATAACCAGGGTACATAGATCTACCAGAAAGGCTTCAAACCCAATCTGGGGGTCTTAGATACACTTCATGGTCATCTCATCTTAGCGAGCTTCTGAGATCCCAGGGTCTTAGGCCATCTGAGGGATCCTAAAGGATGAGTTGAGAACGGCCCTTAGGGACTTCTAGGACTGATAAAAGACTGTCAGACATAGCTCCAGAGCCCTGACCTGTGGGACACTGGGAGTCCCTGCTAGAGCAACAACGTTGACATAGTGTCTCTTTGCCTCTCCATGATCTGTGTCTCCGTCTGCCACCTCCCTGTCCTGCCTGCCCCTGCCTGTGCTCCTCACCTCCACCATAGGTGCATGGACATCCTGGAGCTGTCTGAGCGCCTGGACCTACAGCGCTTCCACTCACACACCCTCTCCCTCTACCGAGCGGTGTGCGCCCTGGGCAACAACCGCGTGGCTCATGCTCTGTGCAGCCACGTGGACGAGGCGCAGCTGCTGCACACACTGGAGGACGCACACCTGCCAGGTCCTCTGCGTGCAGGCTACTACGACCTCCTCATCAGCATCCACCTGGAAAGTGCCTGCCGCAGCCGCCGCTCCATGCTTTCAGAATACATCGTGCCCCTGACATCTGAGACTCGTGCCATCACACTCTTCCCACCTGGACACAACTCTGAAGATGGTCCCCGCCGCCACGGCCTGCCTGGTGTTGGAGTCACAACCTCCCTGAGGCCCCCACATCATTTCTCACCCCCTTGTTTTGTGATGGCTCTACCAGCAGCTGGGGCAGCAGAAGCCCCAGCCCGCCTGAGCCCTGCTATCCCTCTGGAGGCCCTGCGGGATAAGGCCCTGAGAATGCTGGGCGAGGCTGTGCGAGATGGTGGGCAGCATGCACGAGACCCTGTCGGGGGCTCCGTGGAGTTCCAGTTTGTGCCTGTGCTCAAGCTTGTATCTACCTTGCTGGTAATGGCTTTCTTCTGCTTCCTTCTTCTATTCTACAGTTGAAATAATTCCTCCATCCACGTATCAACCCCTCCCAATGATACATCCAACTCATTCATCTCTCCATTCATCTACCTATCCACCTTTGATATGACCTCCACTATCTACCCTTCCTTTATTCACATTTCCTTCCACGGGTCATCTATCTTCTATTCATGTGTTTATTAATCTCTTCACATTCCATCCATCCATCCATCATTCATTCATTCATTCATTCATTCATTCAGTCCATCCATCTTCCACCCACCTTTCCATCCATTTGTTTTCCATTCATTCATTATATACCCTCATCTTCCTATCTACAAGTCCAGCCACCTTTCTGTCGTCCTGTCTTCTACCCATATATCCATCTATCATCCATCTGTGTATCAGTTTCAGACCATTTATTCATTCATCCTTCCATTCATTCACACATAAGTTCATCCATCATCCCACTTATATCCATTATCAGTATAATCACCCATCGATTCATCCATTCCTCCACTTCCATTTACCTTTGCCCTACCTCTGTACTTCTCCACCCTGTGTAGGTACACCCATTCTCTACCCGCAAATCCACCCAGCCATTTACACCCATCCATCCATTCTCCATTCTATATTTCATGTACCCCTTTATTCATATACTCATATAACCATTCATCTATATTTCTATCCAGCTTTATGTGCATAACCTTATTAATTCATCCCTCTACCTATCTTACCCATTCCTATGGCTATTTACCTGTACATTTACTTGTTTATACATCTATATAGCCATTCATACACTTACCTGCCTACCTATATGTTGTTTATTCTATTATATGTCACCCATGTTATTTTCACCTCCATAGCATGATTTGTTCATTCATTCATTTCCCCTTCAAACCTCTACCATCCAATCTACTGATTCAGCTAGATAATCATCCTCCCTGCCTCCTCTTTCTCTCTCCTCTTCTTCCCTTTCATCTACTTTCTATCTTTCCTTCCATATTTCAATATATTAGTATCTTTATTGTGCTAGCTGAGCTAGTGGTGTATGCTAGGAGCTCTGTGGGTCTTCTTGAGAAGTAGGGTGTGTCCTGTCCCCAAATGATATATATGCAAGCTTGGGAGAAAGGACAGAAGGGGGTGGATGACAGGAAGCAGGTACCATTTTGCCTGTGGAAGAAATCATAGCAGACAAAGAAGAAATGAATTTGACATGTACAGAAGCAGGAGAAGCAGGTGAATGAAGGTAGGCATGATTATGGAGACCTTATAGGTCACATGACAGACTCAGACCTTGTCCTGCAGGTGATGGGCGTCTTTAGCGATGAAGATGTGAAACAGATCTTGAAGATGATTGAGCCTGAAGTATTCAAAGAGGAAGAAGAGGAAGAGGAAGAGGAGGGAGAAGAGGAAGAGGAAGATGAAGAGGAGAAGGAGGAGGATGAGGAGGAAATGGCACATGAGAAGGAAGATGAAGAAAAAGAGGAAGAGGAGGCAGCAGAAGGGGAGAAAGAAGACTTGGAGGAGGGATTGCTGCAAATGAAGCTTCCAGAGTCTGTGAAGTTACAGGTATATTGGATGTTCCTGTCTTCCAGTCTCCATCTCTCTGGAGGTCTAGTGGGCCACAAATCTAGGAGACTAGACTTTGTATTGTGGCAGTCACTAGGAGAAGCAGAAGTCACTAGGGCAGTGGAGCTGTGTTGGCTTGGAATGATCTCTCAGGCTTCTGTCTGAGAGACCATAAGGGACCCTGATTTAAGGCCCTGAGCAGGAGTTGGTGGTAGCTGGACCTAACAGGACCCCAGAGAAGGCAGAGTTTCAAGGAGGTCCCAGTGGTCTCATGACCATCCTTCCTACTGTATGGCTGTCCTTCCACAGATGTGCCATCTGTTGGAGTATTTCTGTGACCAAGAACTGCAGCACCGTGTGGAGTCTCTGGCAGCCTTCGCAGAGCGTTATGTGGACAAGCTCCAGGCCAACCAGCGGGACCGCTATGGCCTCCTCATGAAAGCCTTCACCATGAGTGCAGCTGAGACTGCAAGACGTACCCGCGAGTTCCGCTCTCCGCCCCAGGAACAGGTCCTCTGACCCATTGGTTAAGCCCCAGCCTCAGCCTTTCTCCTGATTGACCATGGTGCCCATCAGTCTCAAAATCAGTACTTGACTCTTGAACACAGGACACCTTGGTTTCACTTACAAATAACCCTGACCCCTTCCAGACCTCTTCCCTCATCTCCCTGATGTTCTCTAACTCACACACTTTGGCTCATGACCTTAGACAGGGACTTACAATTGGATCTCAGAGTTCCTGTTCTGGGCCTTCTGACCCTTGTTCACATGGTTGACCTCTCCCTAGATCAACATGCTGTTGCACTTCAAAGATGGTGCAGATGAGGAAGAGTGTCCCCTCACAGAAGACATCCGACAGGATTTGCAGGACTTTCATCAAGACCTGCTGACCCACTGTGGTAAGAAGGAGGAGGGATTGGAGAGCCCTCCCTGCAAACTTTCTCTTGAGATAGCTTTTGAAGTTTCCCTAAGATTCCCTGACCTTAAACGTCTGTGTATTGGTGCAGTGTAACTGGACTGGTGGCCAGATAGATGGCAAGTGGAAGGATATATTTCTAGGAATATTTGGGTGAATGGGTGCCTAGATTGACTATAAGCAAATGAGTGGATAGGTGTGTGAATCGATGTGTAGTAGGATGAATGAATGAATAAATAAGTGAAGAGGTAGGTGATTAGCTGGCTGACTAGAAGGATGCATGGAAGATTTAGAGTCGGATGGAGAGCTGGCTGGCTAGTTGATGCTAAGTCAGCAGATATTTTACTGCGATACCTTATGGGGGTGTGTGTGGAGGCTACTGGAGATTGAACCCAGAACCTTAGCACTGAGCTATAGATTCAGCTTTTTAAATTTTATTTGTTGTTGTTATTATTATTTTTGTTTGTTTGTTTTTGTTTTAGTGGAACCGGGAATTGAACTCAGGCCCTTGCGCTTGCCAGGGAAGTGCTTATTCCACTGAGCC